>JAWLRI010000389.1:63463-80459 GCA_034781795.1 Crypturellus tataupa
GCGCTGCTTGCTTGCTATTTACAATAAAGCATACTGGCAAATCAATTGGCTCAGAGGATTTGTCCGTTTATAACATTTTGTTCTTGTGAATAGCAGAGACTTATTAAAATGATTCTCATGAAAGTTGCTGGGGCATCTCTTACAAACAATTCCAGACTTCTACTTTCTGTTAATAGGTATTATTGCTATTGATGCAAATGATAAACCTTCAGGTTGTAATAGCCCTTGGTTAGTTTTTAATTATTAAGTTTCTCAGTTAGTTTCCTGTTTTAATTTCTGTTTTCCCTTTACTAATTCTTACATTAGCTAGGATTTAAAGCTATGACTCTTGTACCTTTTATCCTGCACCCACAATGAATACTAGCCCTATTCAACAGTGTCACATCCCACATAACATACCCTTCTGTGCTTTTGCAGTGACATTTGAATAGAGAAATGCAGTGAAGAACAAGCTAGAAGTTACTTCTAGCAGGAGAATAAAGAATTCCAGAAAGTATCCCTAAACTTGTATTCATCAGGATTCTTATCTCCTTACAGAGATTTCTTATTCCTTGTTAAAGAGAAGGAAATTCTTACTTTCAGCTGAGTCTCCTCTACCACTGAAGGCTGCAGACTGTCTCCTTTTCTTCTGCTGTTATGCTTATATATCAATGCATATAGTTATTCTGACATTTTGGATCATTCTGCCTAAAATAAATACTAGAATGTATTTAAGTTTTCCTCATGATCTCACTCACAATGAGAAAGAATTTGTTGTTTCAATCTCTGAATTCAAATAAATATTTCATGAATCTTCCAATTTCCAAGACTAAATCTAAAATCACATACTTCCAAACTTAAAGATTGCATGACTTCTAAAATTTAACATCTTTATGGAATAGGAAGAATAGAAAAAAAAAACACCGGAATAAGCAAATTAATTCTCTTTTTCAAATCATCAGCTCAGCTCTGTTTTCTTTCTATTTTTTCCTTGAATTTTCTAGTAGTTATCTATTAATCCACAAAAAAGTGTGAGTCAGAATATAATGCTTTCCATTAATCTACTTAATACTTCCTCAAACATAATGGTAACAAAAATAACCCTACAATAATAAATCCTATTAAAATACATTTTTAATGTGTTTCATGGCTGACATTATACTATCATTTTCTAAAATACCTAATTTGTATTTTGAGGTAAGTCATTATTCCATAATCATTGACCTGAATTATGACTTCTCTTTCTGATGAATCCTCTTCCAGAATTGCTGATATTACCTAAAGTGAACTTTTTTCAAGAACGATGAAATTCAGTTCTGATGATAAGTCTTTTCTTCTCAACTAAAATCTTGCCTTTGAAAAGTATTACATGGGTATTACATTAATTGATCTCAGCTCACTTCTAAAGATACAGTGCAGACACAGATGACCAGATGAACAAAAGTCCTCACTACCCGAAAAGCTATGATTCCACTTATCCCCTTGTGCCTGCCATTAATATGTGATAAATTATGAAATATTAGAGATTTGTTTGTTGCTATTTATTTCATAAGAAAATTTCTCAAAAGTTATTTGATTTATTTCATGTTGTTATTTATTTCATAAGAGATGACTAAGCATTTACCCTTAACACCACATGAAAAGGTGCAAAACCCAAAGCTCATTAGCCTTCTATAGGTCTTAATTTTATAAGAGTGAGGCATATGATAGGGATAGTAGGCATGCATGTATAACATAAGCCTCAGCTCTTGCAGAGTTCATTTATGCCAAGTGAAATGAAATTTAATAGTTATACCTTTAGCTTCTCGCATGGAATATTTCTGTTATAAATCTTTTTAAAATACATTAATTTACCTTACTTAGTTGTCTGAAAAAAAATGCAGCAGCACTGTTGAGAAATCAAGGTAATTTTATATAAATATTTTAATAAAAGGCAAAATATTTTTCTCTACTTATGTGCATTGGTAAATTATTCATATACACCACATTCTTGAACTGTGAATAAAAACACTGCCTATGTCTTTAAAGACTTAACCAGTCTGCCAAAAATCACTGCAAAGAGAGACAAGGATTTAGTTCAACTACATAAATCCATGTTTTCTCAAACAGCTTTTTTTTAACTATCATTAACTTATATAACACAATCTAAAGGAAACATGTGGAATATAATATATTTAAATTAAGATAAACAAATTTCTTTCTCCCATCTGGGATTACAAACCACAATAGTATTTAAATCATTGTCCACAACCTGTTTTTTCATATACTGTACCTACATAAAAGAATCTAATGATTGGTAACCTGTGTGTCCTGATAATCTCATCTTCATTTTGCTGAAGATAGAATGTATTCTGTTACTATGTCTTCTTCAAATAATACATCAGCTGTCTATTTCTTGTCAATTAATTATGCTTTGCACTGCTGTGTTATTCTATCACATCTCAAATAACAACAAGTAATAAGAGCATAAAGTATGGGATTTTTTTTTAACTTCAGTATCGAATGAACAGCCTGTATGAACTATGATATCACATTTAAATACTTACAAATTTTTCCCTCCTGTTCCCCAGAGTACTCTCTAGAATGCCTCAGATGAATTATCAAACATGTAGCACTATGTGTTAGCATGATGTATTGCAGAGGGAAAAAGCAGAGTCTAACTTAAGTAGAAGTCTTCAGTAACAAAATACTACAGAGTTTGCAATAAAAGCAATGTCTCTTACAATATGTCCGGTAGCATATTAGACTTTTTGCCATAGTCTGTCTCAATTTGAAGGTTGAAAGTTCATGTTTCTAAAAAATATCTTTTCATTGTTACCAGAAAAAGAAAAGTGATATATTTTACCCGCACAAGCTATAAACATTTAGTGTTATTTCGAAAAGATTCTTACAGTTTGTATGATCCATCATATGTGAAAATAAATGATGGACAGAAAATGTGAATGAATGCAAAGAAAATTTTCCACAAAGAAGACATCAAGTAAATAAAATCATAGAGCTCTCTAGAGCTGTAAAATTAAATAGTATGAATCTGAATTCACAACGGTTCCATCCTGATTGGCAGGCTGCCTCCATACTACAATTATTTTTTTTTTTATCTGAGTGTCTTTCTTCAGACCTGACCATTTTCTTTTTCTTAGCAACCCCACACACACAATCATCAATTCCCAGTTAGAGGTAGAATTATTTTTTTTTTAATTTAAGGAAAAGTTGAGGTCGTACTAATGCAGTCTATAAGAGCTATTTCTTTGCGTAGTTTTCCTCCTTTAAAAATTACATTCTGAGATGACATTAGTATGATTGAAATATATTCGCTTATAGAAATATTCGGCAGTGAATAATAGTCATTATAAAGAAATTTGCTTTTAAAATTTTCTCTGCAGCAATATCTTTCTATTGTTGAAAAACAACCTTGACATTACCACAGGAAAAGTAATTCCAATAGAGTTCAGAGAAAGTTATGTGAAGTTACATTATGTAATATTAAGTCACTGGAGCTTGAATAAAACAAACTTTAATCTACTCATATAGAGCAACGTGATTACTGAAAATCAGGAAAGTTCATTAATACTTATATTTCAGAGTATTAGGTATATAATACATTATGATAGTTATGAAAGATTACTAGTGTGGAACAGTATAGCATATTCCAGAAGCACTCCATACACTACTTTTGTTAACACGTGCACATTCCAAAGATTTTTTGCCATGCTAGATATTCACTTAAGGAATAGTTTGGCAGGACATTTTAAAATAACTAATACCTAGCATTTAATCTCTGTAAAGTATCATGTGATCTCCCTTGAATTGATTAATTAATGTTAAAAGGGCTGGAACTAACAAAAACAAAAGCTTAATATGAGATAAATTCATTCTGTTGGCATTGAAATACAACATCAGATTAAGTTTGACAAAATAGATCCAGCAGCAGAACAGTGAAACTGTTCTGTACTGTCCTGTAATATAACACTACAGACAAAAATGGAAACTCCTGCACTCATTCTTTTCTTACTTTTATGTTTTTACAAAATAAATATATAAGCTTTATATAAAAAGCTTTTGAGTTCTATTAATGAACAAAAATGAAAAAAAAAATCTAGATTTGAAAAGTTGGGGAAAATCCTCTCTAGACAATTGTTGCATTATTTATTTATTTATTATGAGATCATAAATTCCTCCAATTCAGAGGGTTCTTGGCCAAGACTGGGCCAGAATTTTCTCAGTGGTGCCCTGGGACAGGATGAGGCAACAGGTATAAATCAAACAAGTTCTGATGGAACACAAGGAAAAATTCTATTGTGGGGTTTACTGAGTACTGGAATAAGGTGTCCAGAGAGATAATGGAGTCAGATTCAAAATCTAACTCGCCAGGGTCCTAGGGAACCCTAGGTGACCACAACTGAGCAGAGGTATTAGACCAGATGATCTCCAGAGATTTTGTTAAGTATTCTTTAATTCTCTGACTATTTCCCAATTAACCCTTACAAATCCTCTAGGAGAGAAAAATAAATATTTTTTTTCCTGTGACAGACAGACAAACAAAAAGTTTTAACCAATTTTTAACACCTGAATTCTGAAATTTGAGGTCTTGCAGTAAATGCCCTTCTAGAAAAAAACTCTCTTTCATGTGAATCCATTCTGTGTTTGAAAGTGCAACTTGAGATTTTGTGGCTGTGTAGTCCAGTTTCCAGACTGTAAACAGTCCAAAATATTGCAACTTTCATACAAGCAACCCTGAAGAGGAATTTCTTAATAACTGGACACCCAGGATATACTTTCGAAGGACAGATGACTTCAGAATATATTTCTTTTCAAGTTGAGCCATGAATTCAGTAATTGTCACCAATTGTAATTGTCACAGTAATTGTATTCTTACATCAACAACAATTTTCTAAACCCCATCATTGAAATCAAAAGTAGTATCTTAAAAAATCCACTAATCAATATGTTTATTTTATATAAAAAACCTGTTTCCAAAACATACTTCAAAGGCTGTAACATGACCACGATATTGCTGCATTTGCTCTGAGAATTAGATTACACTGATGATGCTCAGTTCAGTTGCTTCGGGAATACTATTACTTAAAAAGAGCAGACCACAGGAGAAAGAGAGATCACATTTTTGAAAGAGCATTTGAACACCACATAAAGAATGGCTTCTATACACAAAGAAAATTCCTGTTGATTGTTCACCTCAGATAACATCATCTATGTGAACATAGCATCTCGTCTTGACACTGTGACTGAAAGCAGTTATGTCCTGGACTAAAAGATCTTACTGTTAACAAAATCTTTTTGAAATCACTCATCTCAGCCTTTGAAAAGCATCAGCTTGAACTCTGACTTGGCTAAACCTTTGGCACTAAGGTTTAGAAAAAACTAAATTTTCTATGGTTCAGATTAAATCAGTTGTTGCACTGATGCATCCTTGATAACAAAATGTAAATCTTTACCATAATTTCCATGCAGCTACAATAAATACATTTATGACAGAACCTACAACATTCCTGAGTTTATAATTGCACTTCCAGGAAACTGTGTTTTACTCCATGCATAAAATTTCTTCCTGCTTAACTATGAAGGAAAAACTCCAAAAATGTTGCATCTTGTGAAGGAGTGGACTCTAGTATAATGAACCATGGGCATGGGATACAAGTTATATGCCGTACTGTCCCTAAAAGCATGCAAAGCACAGTTACTAAATAAGCCAATAGTCTACAGGATTACGTCAAGATTATCCAATCAGCGTCTTGAACACGTGCCAGCCATGTGGTTGCCATTTTCTTCTTTTTCTTGCTTTGTTCCTTGTCTGTTGATAAGACATTCTGTACTGCTGTCCTTGAAGTTAATTATCTATTAACGAGGCATCCTGTACTACTGTCCTTGAAGAGGCCTCGACAAAAAATGACTATTCATTAGAATGAACTCACACAGACAATCGATACAAGATAAAGTATACCTGATGGCCATAGACAGATCCTCAAGGGATTGACTGTAAACAATTATGAATGATCAAACCATTATGCCTTTACTCAACCCCTGACTCTTCTGTGTTCCTCACATATTTCTTTCCTGAGAGTAATTAAACAGGGTTCATTTATATTAGAGATTTTTAAAATTGTGATCACATAACAGGAATGAATTATTGGAATTGAAGAATCTGAACTTTACAATCAGAACAGTACATTTAGCATGCACAGATAACAGAATGAATAGTAAATGTAAAATATTATCTGTTTCTATGTTTTTTGAAATATTTTTCAAAGAAAAGCAGTATTCAGGGTATGATATATTTGAAAAAAAAGCAATGGAATAAATTAGTATCTTTTGAAGATTGAGCCTGTATTTCCAGAAAATACTAATGTTCTGAATGTCCCTTTCAGTTAGCATCAGTACAGATTAAACTGCCTTTAGCACAAGTTTATCTTCTACTGTGTTTATAAACTGTCAGGTTTTCAGTAGTTAACCTACAAACCCATTTATAGGTGTAGAAAACTTGAATTACTGCAAAACATGACAGGTACTGGTGAAACAAAGAAAATAATGCACCGAATGAAAAATCATCATATGCTCTCAGACCCCTCTTGAGGGGTCTTATGATCTTCAGCAGATGAACCCACAGAAGTGAAACTTTATATTGATAATAGACATCTTCAATAGATAACACTATCCCAAAACATTAGGATTACACTATTCTCAAACTAAATAATTACCAAACATTCTGTAATACATTCTTTCTCAGAAATGCATACTTTTCCCATATAATGTCTTGATCAAAAGCACAAAGGAAAGATTATTAGCTCTCTGAAAAAAAATGCTTTTAATCTTGCAGTAAAAGTAAGAATCCACCCCAAACAGAATATACAGGTGATTATCATAATTTCTTTTACAGTAGGATTGTATAAAACTCAGTTGACAGGCCTTCCATTTTCTACACTAAATCTATACCATCTTAGTTGAAAATAGGATTCTAACATTTTTCTTAATAGATAAAGATAGAAAAAATTTAGATCCTGAAGCAGAACAATGGTCACAAAATGTTTCAAAAGCACAGTTTGCCTACTTCTCTAATCTCATGAATTAAGTAGAATTTTTTTTTCAGATTAATTTCTCACACTCACCCTGACATCAGTACTGGAGAACCAGTAATGAGCTTTTCTAAGATAAGCATTTAATGTTTATGCAAACAAATAGAAATAAATCTGAAATGAAATATGCTGGAGGAAGACAGGAATAAAAGAATCTTCAGATAATTAGAAAAGTAAATGTGTAGGTATTTTCAAGTTGCATACTCCTATTCAAAATACTAGAAATAAAAATGAGCATAGGCAAATAGTAAATATTGTTGACAGTAACATTTTAAATTAGCTTTACTCCCTTAACTTAAATTTGAGTTTAGTTAATCGCTAGCAATTTTTCTACCTGCTTCTGTTAAAGCATTTTGCTTTCCTCTCAGGCCTCCATGAAAATGAAATCTGGAATTTTCCCTGCAGCTCACCGAGCAAAGAAACTCCTGGAGCAACTTAGCCTAAGGATTGAAGAAAATTACCTGGATATAAATTTGTTATTTGCAAGGGCTTCCCTCCAGTCAACTGAAATCAACATTGAAAAAAAAAAAGTAAAAACAAACAAAAAAATGAGTGATGCAGATGGGCACCTTTTCTCACCCTGAGACCAGATGGACTGTGGAAAGGAACAGAGACAAGGCACAGTGGGAGGAAGTGTTCTAAAAACTGCAACTCGCTTATGTGGATGGTGTTACATAAAATTACAGTGATGGGAAAGAAAACTGAATGAATGAATACTGATGTGTCATAGATAGCTATGACCAATTTGTTCATTTTTCTTTAAAAAGGGAATACCTCCTCCAGGAGATATAGCTTTAGAAAATGGATTATAAAAAAGAGGGGGAAAAAAAAAAAGGAGAGAGAGAGTTGCAACAAACATCTAGTAGAATGCAGACTTGAAGGCTGATGTGCAGGTTGCAGATGTGAATGGATGGAAATTTCCTAAGCCCCTGAAGAGACTGTGCAAAGCTGGCTATGATTTTGAAGCCAGGCCTGGAGGCAAGGAATCAGGCTGAAAGGATGAAGGGTCTAAGAGGCAAGCTAGTTATAAGCCCTTTTTATTTTCATTCTATCACGTCACCTAGCATTTTCTCTTTTTAAAAAGAGATGTATATTAGCAGGAGCTGGCTTTGTTAGCTTTGAAATCTTCTTGGTCTTCCTTGGGGAGCTCATGAAAAGGAAGATATCCAGTTTGATCAACCTCAAAGCTTTGGCAGGCTCAGTCTCCCATTACAGGGTACATTTCATAGCTTTAGAGGGGAAAAAAAGGCATGCAGAATAATCATGAGGCTCATGTAGGTAGACACAAAGTCTTTCTTCCACTTTTCTGAGTTTATGGGATGCAGTCTAGCTCCAGTCCAGAAGCTGTCTCAGAAATGGTCCACAACCATCTCATAAGAGCTGTCTTTCCTAAGTTTCATTGCTGTACTCACAAAACTATACTGCTGTACAAGAGCTTGGAATATGGTTTAGACTTTATACAATAGTCGAGGTAACTGAATTGTTTCCTTTTGCTAATTTGCCTTCCATGTGACACTTCTTGTCACTGTGTTTGGAATCTTCTGCTCTTATATTTGCTGTACCAGATCTCTGGCTGCAGCTGCTGATAGTAATTTGATGTGGTACCTGTGTGTTGTAATACCACTTCACAGGTGAGAAACGCAGTGTCAGTGGGACTTAACACCATTTCAGTGGATCAATATTCTTGCAGAGAGAAACTGTCATCAACATAGCCATCTTCAGGGACCAATAGGCCTTGGGTGCCTGCAGGGACATAAGAGGACATCAGGACATAAAGAGTGATGGGGTTTACTGAAGTAGTAAGAGACACTATGCAATGCCTTTCACTTTGCTAAACAGATTAGTGAATGATTTAATTCCTGTTTACATTTTCAGTCCCTTGCCTGTTAACTAATTCTGTTTATGGAATAATTAGACAACCACTTAATTGAAACAGAAACAGAATTTAGTCTATTTCTAAATTTGTAAATTATAATTGGACCGCTTATTAAATTGCATTTGCACAAATTATACCTTTTTATGTAGAAAAGAAAACATATCTAAAGAATTTAGTATTTAAAACAGCTGTGAGTGCATATGTCAGAGACAGCATGTGCCAGGAACATGATTATTATTCATGGGAAAAAGAACAGGTTCAAAAGAATTTTCATTCAAAAGGATTAAAAATAAGTAGAGAATTCAGAGATTTGCACCTTAAAAAAAAAACTGAAAGATTTTTCCATGCCTCATACTCTGGAAGCAGAGAGACTTTGCCTTATTCAAACCGTTTTAACAAAGCAAAACCCAAAGCTGAGGACTTTGAGCTGCAAATTCACTACAGTATGTGCAACTATTATTATTCATGGATCATGTAGAACAAATGTAACTGACAATTGTAAAGGAGAAAAAGTAGTCCATCAGCAAAGATCCTTTGCATGTTGGATTTTGTGATTTAGTATGAGATATTTGAATTTTAACCATGAATCCAACTGAACATCCCACAAAAGGATACTTGGAAATCCTTGAGGGGTCCTAAAACATTAGATTTTGGATTCAACTTTCCCTGAAAAAAATTTACAATTCATGAAGATTTAGAGCAGTCTTTTGATCACTCATATAAGAAGACTTACACCTATTGCATTGCAAAATATACTTTGTCATTAAATGTGTTCTTAGTAATCTCACTTCTGAAAGGAGTATATGAATAAGTCATGTACAAGGCTATAGTCTTTCCCTTTTGTCAAATATGTAACCTGTTATAATACTAGAAAAGATGAATACCCATGCAACGATTATTTTTATTATTAAAAGAATTTGAGACAGAGCTCTTCCATAAAGTTAGAGTTTTCTTGCAATATAATCCTCTATATATCACAGCCAGTTATAATTAAAAATCTAGTATATGTTTTGAATAAGGTATCTAACCTTGATTTAGAGAATTCACTGTATACCTAGTAACATTATTTTGATGATAAATTACCCTCAGGAATTGTGCTTTAGTTTTGCTTTAAATTTCTTTCAATCTACCTGGCAGGTACTAGACACTAACATATCTTTCCTGTTTAAATTAGTTCCTCTAGTATTAGGTATCTATATTGATAATTGTAGACCAGGCTCAGGTCAAAATGTTACTAAATAGCAGGAAAGAAAAAGTAATAGAGTTCTTGATTTACAGTTCAGTCCATAGCAAATTGCTCTGGGTGACAGAGCACTGGAGCAGGTTGCCAAGTCTCCTTCCCTGGAGATCTTCAAGACCCACTTGGATGCAGCCCTGTGCCATGTGCTCTAGGTGACCCTGCGTGCGCAGGGGGATTGGACTAGATGACCTCTACAGGTCCCTTCCAATCTTAAGCATTCTGTGATTCTATGATACTCTACGTGCATTTGAATACTGTATGAAGATATGCAAACGAAGTATACAAGTTAGTTAAGCCACAGTTAAGCCACACTGTATTACAGCTAATTTATCCCGTTAATCTTATAGCAAAAGAGATAGCTATAGCAGATTTGAAGGCAGCAGTCACCCTACAGACTGTTACACTAGAACTGCACTTTTTAGAAGCATATTACTGAAAAATGCATAAAACATTTTTTGAATTAAAATTCCACTCTAAGATCTGAGTGTGAATAAATATGATTTGGGACCAGAACAAGACAATGTTTTTAAAATAATAACAAACAGCTGTCAATTGTTAAATCTCATGGCAACAAGTATGTTTTGCATATAAGTCAGATTTTATAAAAACAGAACTTAAAATTGCACATCTGTGTGACATAAAAACAAACAATACTATAAAACAGTAATGAACAAACATCCCTAATTCTCTGATGCTTTACTTCTAATTTAGAACTCTAAAAAGAAGCATAAATTAGACCTTAAAAAAAAAAAGCAAAACCAAAAATAAAAGAACAAAAGGAAAAACAGAATTATTAGGTATTCACAAACTTCTTGAACCAAAGTGAACCCAAAGCAGCAGGGTAATGCTGAAATGTTTAATTCAGTGCCTTTGTTCTTCAGGCAAAAAATGTCACAAGAATTCTATTAAACAAACAAACAAACAAACAAGCAAGCAAACAAACCCTAAGTCATCTTTTTTGTCATTAGCACTATGATATATCACCAACCAAAGGATTGTAATTTATGCAAAAGCTTGGCTGACTTTTATCTAATCCAAAATATCCTAAGTTGAATTGAACTACATTGGTTTTTATCAGCATGAACTCTGAAGCACAAAATGAGCTGAAGACTATCATCAGAATTGCCCTCAGCAATTACTAACAAAAGAAAGAAAAGATGATGCATCTAGGTAAAATAATTATTAAAATCAGTAGTTGAAAAATATTTTACACTAAAAGTCATATATTACCTCTTACGTTATCCGTAAGATATTTTATAAGGATTAAGTAATAGATTAATTAGTAGAATAAATGAATTTCCTCCTCCAGATTTTGAACAAAAACATTTCAACTTGAGGTTAGTGTCATTTAAGACTTTTATTCTTTTGCATAATAGAGACTGGATTCCTTCTATCTTCACCTAAATTTAGTTCTAAAGGTTGTGACATTAGACGAAATCTGGTTTAATCTTACTGGTAGTTTTACATGCAAATTAATGCATGTACTCATACAGAATTACAGCATTAGAGAATCATTAACAAAATCAATGATGGGCATTCCCCCTAGAATTTGGGATCCCTAATGAGCTGTAATTTAGATTTTAAATGAGAATAAATTACCATACCAACAGTTCTTTGAACACAGGTTATTTTTCAAATATATCCTCACTAACCAGAATATAACTGGAAGAGAATTAAACACGTAAGTGCAAAAAATCAAATGTGTTTAAATAAAACTTGCATGACTCCTCTTTTAAAATTTAATGCATTAGGACAGTTCCCTTGGAAAAGAAACAATTAGAATAAGAATTGATTTTAAGGTATACTTTATATTAACTTGAGGTAGAGAAAGTTATACTGGCCTCTGGATAAATTATCCCATTTCTTTGGAACCTTAAGGCTACCGTAGAGAGAGTTATACTCAAAAGGTATATATATCACAGACACGTCATTGTGTCACACAAAGCCAAATAAAATAACATGTACTGAAAAGGTATGTACAGAAACAAACTCAAGTAGAAGGTAAACAAGCAAACAAAAAACAACAGTATAAAACATGATTTTTCTGTTTCAAAATGATGTAACAAGAGACAAGGAAACTATTTTCTTTAGCTTTGTGTATGTTTTCTCACCCCCTTCTGTCACCACAGTAATAAGGCAAAATATGGTTGAATTCTTGAAGTTGATATAGAGTAAACGTTACAGCAGGAAGTAATTAAACATAAGTGAAGCTTACTGAAAATGAAAATCACCTTTCAAACAGTAGGCAAGAGAACATTGAATAAAAAAAAAAAGCAGTGTCATAATTCTTCTATGGCTGAAAGTACCTAAGATCCTCTTTGATCAACTGTTGAAGAAAATGTGATACTATAGCAAGCAAAGAAATACCTATCAGCAAATAATATCCACTGCTTTTAGGTAGAGAAATAAGCAGCCATATTGTCTAAAAAACATTTTTCTTTCTGAAGTTGTGAAGATAATTGTTGATGTAAAATTTTTGAACTTTTAAAGTAAAGCTGAAGAGAAAGTATCTCAGTGTTACTCCTGCTGGATGGAGGTTTTGACCTTGAGTAAAATCACAGGCACAGGGCAAGAGAATTTCAGATTTTAGTGGTTTATGGCATTCAGTAATCTATCAAGAAGAGATGATTGAAGACAGAAGTAGTCTTTGAACAGTTCTGCATCAGACTTCTAGTTTCATGGTTTGCCTGTATAGAAAAAGACTGTAATAGTTTGCATGACCTTTTAATTCTTTGAGACCTAGCTTTAATTCCATTTTATATTGTGATCGTGTTTATTTCATACCCTGAAGTTGAAACAGTAAACATCCACATGTCCTTATTTGAGTTGTACATTTAGAGCAGGAATGTGATTTTGAAGAGATATTTCTAATTGTGCCTACTTAGGGATCTTTGATTCATACCACAGAGTAGTCCCAGGGTATACACACTGGATTCCTTTCAGAAAAAACTGGAAAAAATGTGCCCTAGGGACTGAACAGTGTTCTTCAATCATTGATGAGCATTTAATCCAGGGGGCCAGACCAGAGCTGGTCTGAAATAACACCACTTCCTCCCACCCTCACTCAAGCACATACAGTGCAGACATTGGGTCCTCCACCCTCTGTCTCTCTATAGAGCAGATGCTCCTTTTTTATACTTGCAAGACTCTATTATGTTATTCTACTTACTAATATCAGTCACAATAACTTAAATATCTATATGAAAAATGCTCTCTGAGCTAAAGCATCAGATTGTATTTTGGAAGTAAATATATCCTGAATCACAAATTGTAGAATTCTACAGCAACCACTGAATAGATAGCTCCTTGTATAAATAGCTAATTGCATTTAACATGAGAGCCTTCTTCAATTCAGTGTAATTATTATACATATACACACATATATAAAATATCTCTTGTATATATACTTATATATATATAGGTATTTAAATTTAAGTGTGTATACTAAAAAGAAAATTATACACATACACACAAAAATACAAATAAACCCCAAGAAACCTAAACAAACAAATAAAAGAACAATGCCAGTGATGTCATGGGCCAATTTCAAGATATTAGCTAAAGCCCATTTCACAATTGTTGTCATAAACAACTGCAGAAAGACACTTTGACTATTGCTATTAAAGCATTCACTTTGAAAAGATCAAAAAAAGATCAAAAATAGATCCTTACTTTTTTGCCTAAATACTTTTGGCTTGGAAGATGAGAAAGGGCAAGAAGTATTTTAGTTAATATATAATAACATCCTAGATTAACAGCCTATTGGAGAGAACACAGGAAAACTTTAAACAGAGAAAGAGAATTACCTGGCTAATAGCTTTCCAATACTGTTGCTAGAATTCACCTCGTACCTGGACATCTGGCCATATCTTTGACTACACTTATAGCTCTTCATTTTCCTGGCTTCCTACCATTTCATTGTGAAGCAGAGTCTTGAGACTCTGCTTCACAAATTGTATTTAATTCTTTCCTGGTTTGCACAGACCCTTTGTCATGTCTTATTGAGCTGAAAACATCAGAAAATTTGGAAAATGTTAATCTATGATTCCTATTAAAATTCTTTCTGCTTGGGTTAGTATTCTTAAATAATTTTGAATATGGTGAGAAGTCAAGGCTGGTAGTTTTGAAATCTGCAAATGATGGAAGAATTTGAAAATTATGCAGTGTTGTTTATGCAAATATACTAATTATGCAATCAATCTAAGAATAATAATGAATGTGTTATAAATAATGTTATTTTCATTGAATAAGATATTACTTCAATCAACAAAGGAAAAAGGGGATGGATTTTCATGCTTCTTACCTTGTCTGAATAGACCATAATTAAATTTAAACTTCTTCTAGATTAATTACTCAATATGCTTTCAAGCTGCATTTTATTAGCTTTAAGCTTGTGCGGATATTTGGATGAACTATATTTATTTGTGTCAGAAATATGTCAGCTCCTGATGTGAATACTCACTTTGAAAATTCTTTTACTCAGAGCATCTGAAAGAGTGTTTTTCTTAAGAAAGGTAATATATTCACAGCCTAACAGCATTCCCTCTGCATATTCAAACCCAAACTTACCACAGTAATTAAATATCTTTGCACACTTAGCAGCACCACCTATGCTTCCATCCATATTTTAATGATTTACTTATGTTAATAATATCAATGGTAGAACCTGCTCAGGTTTTCCACAGTTAGCCTCAGGTCTCAGGAAAAGATATGGTTAGGCCTATTATGTTCTTTACAGTGGTGTTAATACACAAATTACTACAAAAATATGCAGAAATAGAAGCCTACTAGAACAGACATACACAGATTTCATTTTGCAGCTGCATTGTCCTAAGGGCAATGAGAAGAAGCCTGGCTGAGATGAAGTGCGACATCATCACTGGCTGGTAACAGTGTAAACTCTGTGCCCTAAAGCGCTTGTCACCATCTCTGCGCTCACCGCGTAGGCAACACAGAAATGTGGGTGTATGTGTGTTGGAGGGGAACAACCTCCCAATCAAAAAATAAACAAACAAAATTACTGCCTTACATTATACTAAGATCAAATAGCAGTACTTTCAGGCAGAAGAAGTTCAGATAATAATATGTTATTGCATTCAGAGGAAAAAAGAAATACTTTATCGAAATAAGATGTATGAATAAAAGTGCATCTCTGAGACATGTGCTACATTTTTTTTGTCATCACAAGAAATACCTTTATCTTTTCTCTATTTCTATATCCTTCTGAAATTGAATTTACCTAATGTGTTCCTCTTGGAATTTTTTTTTTTGTTGTTTGTTTGTTTTTTTAGTTTTTCAGTTGATACTCTTGTTTTAACTCAGTCTCCAAATATTATCTGTTAAAAAGAAATTTGCAGAAACAAAAAGAAATCTGGAGAAGCAAAAAGGTAGAGATGACAAAGAAGATATGACGGAGAGGGTATTCAAATGAAAACAGAATGAAGAAGAGAGCTGTGGACATTTTAAGACACCTTCTATGAAAATGAAACTACATTGACTCTCAGATAGATGTACAACACTTCAAAATACATCAATTAGAAGGGCATACTATCTAAAAGATCACAAACAAATTATTGCTGATTTCTGGATGTGTTTAATTCTTAACAGTTCTGGAAATCTTTCAAAAATACATCGTGATTCTTTCATTGCCTGCCAATTTTGCTGAGAAAGATAGTAATTTTTCAGTTATAATTTCCAGTCCTAAGAATCCTTTTTTTTTGATAAAATCAAAATTCAAAATTTTATTTCTCTTTAAGTGTTCCCCAAATTCCCTAAACTGTTTTAGCTTCTTTATGGGCAAAACCACTTTTTCAAAGCTATTGTTTATTTTCGAAATGCTGGACTGACTTTAGTTGTAGTTAATAATCTTCCACATTCTTCCTTTTGGGCACTATGTAATTATATCTAACAGTGATTTGATTTGTAACAATATTACATATTATACCACTTAAATCTGTCATTTCATGTCTGTTCTTTGCATTATACTTGGTTTCTTTTATTGGTAATAAACAAAAGATACTTGAAACATTTCCTTTTGTAAGCTTCAAGAAAGCTTATTTTTTGATGGTAGTGACTCCTATGGAGAAGTTTTGGAAGCCAAAGAGAAGAAGCATTTTCTTCAAAAGAAATAAATAGCTTGGTAATGGTACCTCTCTAAAACTTATACTCTAAACTAGTATTTCTCCATGATGACTTAGCCAAACTAAAACAACCAAAGCATTTTTGTTTACTTCAGTCACCTCAGTCTTTATGTTCATATATATATATATAAATATATATTCATTTCTAAGTATAACTTCCAATATTACTTACTATGTTCTTTGAATAATAACATATCTATGGAATATGAAGAGCATTAATCCATGCTCAATGTCAGGAAAAGTCCTCCCAGATTCATATAAGCTCCTACTTCAGTGAAAATAGAACTCTTTGACTTCAGAAGCTTTAGAAAGCTTACTTTCCTCAGAGGAAAAACAAGAAAAATGGAATTAAGTCAATGAAACTGCTCCATAGGTTAACAAATATATTAAGAAGAAATAGAATTACAAAGTTTGTGGTTGCATAATAATTCAAATTGTTAATCTTGCCTTCTCTAGCTAAGGTACTTATTAGTCAGAAAAGTCTCTGATTAAAACATTTTAGAAGACTTATTCAGCTTAGGTTTGATGCCTATACCTGACTCATGTCAATGTACCTAAAAATACTTTGATATACACACTGATGCAAACACTATGATGGCAAGGGCAAGGGCAAGGGCAAGGGCAAGGGCAAGGGCAAGGGCAAGGGCAAGGGCAAGGGCAAGGGCAAGGGCAA
>JAWLRI010000389.1:85420-98219 GCA_034781795.1 Crypturellus tataupa
CATGAGAACAGTTGCAGAGGAATCCAAAAAGTTAGTCTGAGAGTCCAGTCCAAAATCCAGTAAGAGAACAAAAATATAGTTCAAAATACTACTAAAATGGGGAGAGAAGCAGGAAGGCAGGACATACTACCACCACCAACAACCACTAACAAAAACCAACTTCATAATGGTTTTGTATGTCTGATATCATCTTTTTAAATGACAAATTTTAGCTAAAGATTATCTAACAAAATAACAGGATTTTTCATCTGTTTAGCTGTACTTACTTTCTGGTTTCCTGTGGTTAGCAATTCACCACTCATTATTTGTTCTTCATGTTTGATGGCATCATATTACTTAGAGCATGTGCCACTTGAACATAGGCAAAAATGAGATCAGATAAAAGAACTTAGAGCTCAGAAATTTGTGCTTTTGTCAGTCAGGTCAGCTCTTTTAATGTTTTCATGTACCATCCTTTTGTCTCATAGTGCAAATAAAACTGCAAAATTTGAGCTTAATGGTGAGATAGTCTGCTTGTAATTATCATGGTTCATAGGAATCATCAACAAAGACTATATTACATGAGATCAGTTCATATTCCTTCCAATTAGTAGGGCACTTTCAAATAAAGTAAGCTACATTTACGCTACTTGGCAAAGCAGTGAGATGTTGGGTTGTTTTGTGGATTAAGTGACATAAAAACCTTATTAGCTTCTGTCTGTGTTGTTTTAGTGCTCTCTTTGATTGCTGCAATACCATAGTTAATTAAAAACTTCACGCTAACAAAAGTAATGAAACAAGTGAACTATCAGCCATTTCTTTTCTGACAGAAAAAAATAACTTACAGAAATGGAAGCTTGTAGTAAACATGGGCTTTCATTTTAAAGTTAATCTATATGGGAGGAAAAATGCCAACTTGCTGGGCTCACCTGGTAATGTAAAAGCCAGAATTCACATGTGAAATAAAATAACATGGAAAAAACCTGACTCCACACACTTTGTGCTGTTGCTGATCAAGTTATTTATTTCCTTTTTTTTTCATTACTCTCATAGTTACGTCAAACACACTTAAGTCTGTATTATACAATATCCACTTCTTTTCAACTGTTGAGATCTCTGTGCTGCTTTGTTTTATTAACATGCCAAGGCCAGAACATCATCTTTGTTCTATGCAACAGTTACCAGCAAGTATTACACAAAATAAATCCAGAAATCATTATATAGCTGGTTATTATAAGATTATTTTGATTCTACTCCTCATATTAGTCAAAACTTATTTGATTACCTAAATATTTTTGCAAGTCTTATAATTTATATTGAATCTGCTCTCAAGAAAAAAGTTCAGATATTGGTATGTTAAGTGAAACCAGTAACAGTTCTGAATATTTAACCATGGTGATTTTTATTTAGGTTCTAAGAACTAAATATAAACTATATAATCCATTCAGTATGAGTAGAGAAAAAAGTAGAAAAAAACCCTTTTGTATTCTGAATATTCTGAACTAGATATTTGGTATGTACATCATTGAGTTATTCATACAACTTACCCTACTGAGCTCAACTATTGAGCTGTATAGAAAAAAGTTTTTTTTTTTAATCAGTGTTTAGCTATCCTTGAAGTTCTTCTAAACTTATATACATTTATAATTAAACCTTACATCATCAAATGCTCTATGTATATTGGAATGACTTTTGCATTTAAATTGAACACAGATACTTTTTGTTTTGGTGTGAGGATGTCTCCTGAAAAGCTGTTCTTAGGGTCCCGCAAGGCACAGGCTCCATGAGTGTCTCCACTGCTTACGGAGATGGGGCTCTTGAAGCTTAGGGAAGGAGGCCAAGGACAAATGGAGTGTCACCACTCTCTGTTGAACAGCCACGATCTTATGAGGGAAGTAGCATTACTTTAAGGAGAACAACTTCTGGACTCTTCCTAAGACAAATAATGAATCTTGATGGGCAGATCTTCATTGTAGAGCTTGCAAAGTCAAACTACTAATATGTTAATAGAGAACAAAACCCAGGTCACCTCAAATTCTGTGTATTTCAAGGTTATTTTTATTACCAGTATGTAAATTGTTCATAAAATATATTATTAATCATTTAGTATTAGAAAACTGGATGCTTCTACTTAGACCGGTACAACAAACAGAAGTATTCCCTGGGATATATATTCTTTTAAGCTTTGTCTAAATAAACATATGTGGAAACGTGGGTTACTGAAGCAGAGGTCCTTACTACTGAGAACATACTGCCATAAGCAGTAAGCATAATCATATACAGTTTGGAATCATCATAATCATCACTTTAGTGTAAAAAAAATTCTCTGTGTCTCACAGATAGCCGTATATCACTCTTATCTAAGCTACAATAGGCACATTGTGTGTTTTTTTCAGTGATAAAACTTGTCAGCACTGTCAAGGGGAAACTTGCATAAGGCTATCTCAAGGCAGATGCCTCTGGAGTGCAGCTTTGCCTTTTCTCAGTTAATAATTGCATAAACTGCGTTGGAAGAAAATGCCTCTGAGTAGAAACATAATACATAATCAGCTCAAATAATTACAACAAAAATGCTAACTTGCTGTTTTCACAACATGGATAATAGGCTTGCTTAAGGGCACAGAATGCAAAATCAGTTTTGCATGTCTTCTTGTATTTCAGACTCATTAAAACGTGCTACAGCCCGAGTACAGTAATAAATGCCTCTGCTGCAGACTGCAGTGACAAATGGCAGACTGGGAATTCAGCTGTTTCGAAGTGCGGCTATCAGTCAGAGAGCAGGGTGGATAATTTTCATAGTTTCTATCATCATCGACATATTTCATTTTTAATTTAGCAGGTAGAACATGACATCACAATACTGAAATTTAGAGATTCAGAGGGAACAGGGAATATATATCCTACAATCAGTTGATATTACCTTGAACTTTGTCACATGAATTAAAGGGTTTCCACTTTAAAGAACGAGAAGGATATAGTGTAACAGAATACACATCTTCTGAGCTGTATTTCATGTACCTAGAAATGCTTCTATATTATCAATAGTTTCTGAGCAACTATTTTTGAGGCTAAATTTCTACATTCATAATTAGTAATATCAATTTTAAAAGGTATATAAAATTTAAAGCCCTCTCTGCACTACTGACTTTTACAGTTCAAGCACAGGATTTTTAAATGCTTATTAATAAGATTGGATAACAGGATATGATTTCCCTGTTTAAACTCTAGACCCATGAGATATTGTTTACTTACACTTACATTAGATACAGCTGAAATTGTTTTTTCAACTAAGCTATAGGTTTTAATGATTTGCAGATTATCATAAACATTTAATAGTTGATATATTATTATAAACTAACTCAGAGAAAATAGTTTATCAATAAGCGATAGTTATTTTGCAGGATAGATATACGGGTAGCCAATACACCTCTATCTTTCTGCTCCTATGAAGTAAATTCTGCTGTTAATAGGACATACTTGCAACAAGACCTTCATTTTGTCAGGTGAGAGCTGTTTTTTCATTCACTAGGACCATTATGTAGGTATACAGGAATGTGAAATTTAATCACATATGAAAAATTTTGTTTTTGAAATATTTTTAAACTTTTGCTTTATCACTGTAGATATAATAAGCAGAATTATTGAAATAACTGAAGAAAGATTGTAATTCTCTCATTTTAGTTGAAAAGCAACATATTTTTTCCTGAATAATTCTACTTCCCTGAGGGTTCTGACTATATTTTCTGAACTTTGAAGTATTATTAAATCTATCAAATGCCTAGACCTGAAAACTACTTCAAATTCACATTACAGTATAATTTTTATCTTATATATAGTACAAAAACTAGTAACTATAGTAAAAACCATTTTCACCACACTGATTCCCCCCATCATACTCTCTCCTACTTTAACCAGTCCAGTGGTATTCTATTTAGGTAATTGTCATGTGTGCTCACGTGTGCTTTAGTAGTAATTATATATAAGCATATTTGCGTAACAAGTGTTTGTACTTGGTAGCAGACAAAATCAGATCCTAAAAAAAAATACAAAGAATTAAATTCCTGAAATATATATGGCCATATTACCTTACTTTATGTTGGAGTAACATAAGTGATCAGCAAAATTGTTCAGTGATTTATTAATATCACTGATGCTTTTTTTAAAAAAGGTGTGTATGCAAGTCATACACATACTTTGTACCATGCAAGTTCTATGTAAGTGGGTCTTATTGCTGACAGGTATGATGTTAGATAGTTAATTGAAAAATTGTCACTACCACTTAATAAAAGACAATCACTGAAAGATAGAGAGACATTTAATGTCCTTTTACCAACAACTCATGTCTTGTTATTTCAACTTATCCTTCTAAAAAAAAAATGATTTCTAATATATGCAAAATGTTAAAATCTGCTAATCAAGACTCTAAAAATCTGGATATGACAATAGTACAGGTTTTCTTGTACATACTTTCACAATTTCTGTTTTCAGATATATGCTTGATGTTCCCAGTGCCATACTACAAGCTTTAGACTAAAACAAAATGTCAAAAATAATTGCACACAATTCTTTATACTGAGCATTTTCTCTCTCTCTTTTTTTTTTTCTAATTTTCTCTTACTTCCTCTCTTCTACCATCAAGGGAACAGCTGTTCAATAAGCTTAATCTGAGTGTTAATAAATATTCCATAGATACAACTCCAAAATGTCAAATATATGTACATATAAATATGTACGCATACATACTTATATTACCATACATACAGCTGTCCAAGTAATCTATGAGGAAAGATATTTACAGCATGTTTTCAGTTCCCTGTTCTTTTCAAAATTTACCCAAATGACCTCATGTTGCTGCTAGTGGCAAACTAAACATAAATTAGCATATGCTTAGGCACAGATTATTCCTGTTAAAGGTTAGCCGAATAGCCCATTTCAGTTTAATTTATACAAGCATAATTTAAATTATGCAGGCATTGGAGGGTATTACTTCTTCTCTATGCAAAAGAAACACATTCCCTGAACCATTTTCTCTTCTCCCAGTCACTAGAAACCTCCTGTATTCTGTTATAGTAGCACTTTAGCTCACTTTATATCTCTTTGCCTCTTGGAAACTAAGAGAAAGTCACTAATGATCTCTTCTTTCCCTCCTTTTTTTTCTTTTTCTTTTTTTTTTTCTTTTTCCTAGCTTAAATGCCACCAGTTAAATAAAATGAACTGTATACAGATATGTATGCATCCCTAATGTGACTAATTGGTCTGTGTTGTCATGAGACTGCGCTTGCATCATGTAACATAGGAAAGCGTAGTTTAGTAGCCCGTGCTCATGGATGAGAAAGAAGAAACCTAATATCTTTTTTTGAAGTGCTTTCTGAAATACCTGCTCTTCTCAGGAAAGACAGGAGGAAATATGAGCTGCCTTCAGCAGAGTACATTCCCTCCTCATACATGAAAGTTTGGCTTATTTACTGTATGTGTTGCACATGGGCAACAGACAAATATTTAAAATAGTCATCTCATGATGACTTAAGAGAGTAAGCTCTCTTATCCCTCACATACAATTTTTTTCAGCTGAATTTCAGGGATTACTCTTGGTAATCATGATCTATATAAAAACACTTCAGCTGCAGTTCCATGTAGAAAATGAAATAGGAATTTATAAGTATGGCAATGTTAAAAGATGTGTACTGTAACAGATTTTTACTATGTCAAGACAATTCTGGACTTAGAAAGGCTAAAGCACATCTTGTGTTTGTGTATCAGAACTTACAACTGATTTACTCCAAGCTCTTCCTTTTTTTAATTCTTTTTTTTTCCTACCTACTGAATTAGTGAATTTCAAAATACTGTAAAATGAATACACTGCAATTTAGAATTTATCCACTTTAAAGGCGAAGAAAAAAAATTAAGACTGGCTAAACTTGATATTTTACATGTTCTTGCATGAGAGGCAACAGGTGGACTTCTAGGACACTTGTCTTCAAATTTGCATTTAAAGTTAAGTACCAGGTAAGGATTATTTAACTTGAGAAATATGAACACAGTTCATCAGACATAGAGGAAGAAATATAAGATGCTTACAAATGCATAGCTAGTACATAATATTCTATTAATTCTATCATTCTATGAATAATACACAATATTCTACTCTGTCTCTAAAGCTTGCACTTACTTCAAAGTCCATTTTTCACTCTGAATGCTTTCCCTGAATTCCTGCTTAACTGAGTATTGCTCTGATGTCTAGAGACTCAATAATTCTTTTCTATATTGCTTGACTTCATAAAAGCAGGGTAGAAATAACTTCAGGGAAAAAGGGCAGACAAACACTTCTCACCTTGGAGGGTCAGTTGAGCTAGGTGAAAAGGGTACTCCAGACACTGCGGTAACTCCAGTGTCTGCAAACACCTTATGCTTGAGCCTAATGAGACTGATATGCTTTATGAACTGCTACAGTCTTTGAAAAATTTACCTAGAGGATGCTTTATAAAATCAAGTGGTATTTTCCCCTTAATTTGCCAGAAATCATTAAGAAGAGAAGGGTTGGTGAACCTTACATAGGCACACATTACTGTCCATCAAACACCTGTTGTAAAAATAAATGCTTCCTTTCTTGTTTTCAGTGAGAGCAGAATGTCCTATTGCAATGAATACATTAAAAAATGGGAAGGCCCTAAGTTGTTTCTCTGCATACAGAGCACAGTTTCATGAAGGTCTAAGGAAAATGTTCTCATATACTGTAAATATTGTAGATCTTAAAAAAAGAAAAGAAGAAAAAGAAAACAAAGAAGAGGATCATTTAGTCTAGCTTACTTTCCCAAGAGATAATTGGCCATAGCTGTGTCAGTTCTGCCAGATTTTTGCCATCTGTTCTTAAAGGCCTTTAATAACAGAGAATCCACAGCCTTCTCAGAAAGCATAATACATTTCCTACTGCCCCTTAGTGATGGAAATTTTTCTCTAGTGTATAGCCTAACATCTTGGCTGCAATGTAATGCTATTATTTATTTTCCTATATGCTACAAGCAAGGACAAGAGAGCACTTTTTTTGTTGGCAAAATTTTCTATTCGTCTCTCTTTTTTTTTTTCATAAAAAAACCCCTAGGTTAATTCAGTCTTCCATTTCTTCTTACAGCGTTTCTCTCAAAATCTGTCCCCATCTTTCTGAATTATGATCGCTAAACCAGATGATATCACTCTAGATGATACTTAACTCATGTTGAACACAACAGATCAATAATATTTGCAGGTTGCATGTTTTGGTTTACATTCAGCTTATGGTCAGTTAAAAATAACCTTTCTGCATAACTACTCAGTCATTTCCTGTTTAGTCTGAGTGCAAAAAGACATTTCTACATTCATATTTTGTAGCTGTCCTAAAAAAAAATGTTATTTGAATTCTTATCTCTGATTTTGTTAAGACTGTATGTAATTCGAATCTTGAATTTCAGCCATACGCATGGTTTTCAAGTTTCATACCACCTGAAACAAGGACTGTACTATAGTCTCTATTCTGTCATTCAGGTTATGTAAGAAAAGAAATATTCATTACCAAGAATGATCCTATACCATTTTTGCAAAGCTTTGGTAAATCTTTTAGTATCGTTCCTAATGAATTCTCTTCCCACTCCATAGTTTTCATGAATACATTGTTGCTATGAACTAACTGGAGGTTGGAATATAAAAAGTTATATTGAAGACGAGATGGACAACTCTTAGTTGTCTAACTTCAAGGCCTGTTGTTTTCTTGTAATACAATAAAACTACATTGTAGAATGAGGGAATGATTTAGATTGGAAGTGATCTATAGATAATTTTTAGTCCAACCCCCTGCCAAGCAGGGTCACCTACTGCAGGCTGTCCAGGATCAGTTCAGATGGCTTTTGGCTATGTCCAAGAACGAAGACTCCACTACATCTCTGGGCAACTTGTTACAGTACCCCATCATTCTCACAATAAAAGAGTTTCTGCTTCGATTCAGATCAAACTGCCTGTATCTCAATTTGTGTCAATTGCCCCTCATCCAGTCACTAGGCACCATGGGAGAGTCTGTCCCCTTTCCTTCATATATTTAGATACATTAATAAGATCCCGCCTGAGACATCTCATCTCCAGGCTGGACAGTCCCAGGTATCTCAGTCTTTCCTCATGTAAGAGATGCTCCAGTCGCTTAGTCATCTTAGTAGCCCTTCTTTGGACTCTTTCTAGTAGATCCTTGCCTCTCTTATATTGGACAGCCCAGAACTTGACACTCCAGGTGTGCCCTCAACAGCCCCTGAAAGATCTATTATCTTTGGAATCATTTTCAAGTACTGTTTGTTCTAGTGCTTTTCCTTCCTGTTTCCTAGTTTTTGTAGTAAGATTTTGAACTCATGTGCAGTTTTAATTCCAGGAGGACACTTATATGAAATCAATTACTGAAAGCAAAGAGAATGCTTATAAAAATGTATAGAATTTAAGAGATGCTGATTCCATAATTATATCATTCTATATTTTAATTGTTGTGAGGATTTTTTTTTCTAAATGTTCCATGCTTTTGTTTTATTCAGGCAGTGTAACTGTATCTTAGAAATCTGAGGAAAAGTTCTGATAAAGGTGGGCAATTTTTTTGCAGTTTTCCAACCGATCTAATTTCTACCAATTTTCATTAGAAATTAGATGGATTTCAAAATCATACAACTTTACTTCCTGGTTCTCTTTCCCAACTTTTGGCTACTTACTAGTCACTTCCATGATAGTCATGACCTATTCTCGTTAACATATGTTTAGTTTCTATTTCAGAGTTTTAACCACATATGAAACAAACGCACTTGGAAATAGTTCAATCATTATTATTTATATTTTTTTCTGCTCATCATCAAAGATTTAGATAGGTAGTTTTACAGTTGTGAGACATCAGGAGCATGCATTTATATAGGCACACGTATGTGTATTGGTATTCTACTCAAGAAACAATTTCTGTAATTTTTTTAAATCTACTTACAATTTTTAAAATAGAATTAACTGCCCAGTTTTCACTACATATAATATTCTAACATCCTTTCTTCTCCTTCTTTCAAGACTATGATGTACTGAATTCCTGAAACTTGAATTGCTATTTCATTGTAAAAAAAGCATTCCTGTAGTATGAGTGACAGATGAACTTATATATTAGATGTTCTTTGACAGATTTCATTGAAAGAAACCTTTGGTAAGGTGAATTACAACATTATTTGCTTGTCATTACCTACTTAAACTTATTTTTATACCATTCTTAGTACAGCATCCACTAAGTCATTGTTCATTTTCTTCCTCTTCAATACTTCAGAGAAATAGTTTCAGCTTCATCTTTGTAATTAATCATGGTTATGCTGAATTTAAGCAAGATTATTTACAAATATTTCTTGCAGAAAAATGGAGTAGAAGAGAACATTCATAGTTGGAAAACTAGGAAGTTATCTCAAATGCAGAGGTTTTAAGATGAATATAAATTTTGAAAAGTCACAACACCAAATGAGAAAATAAAAAATAAGCATGCCTTCCTCCTAGTAATCAGGAAGAGATTTTTCCACTGTATGAGTTAGGCACAGGCATTTCCATGGAGAAAAAATAGTTTTGTGTATACATATTTGTGATTTTTTGTGTGCAAACAAAGACAGAAACACATAAATATGAATTATATATTTTTCCTTGTAGGTCAGAACATCATTGTACAAATAATTCACCATACAAACTCATTTTTCTTTCAGGTAGCCCAAAGTGTCAATTTTATATCATCAGATACTTTTTACAATTCAGTAATCAACTGGAAAATAATACACTGCTAATTTCAGGTTTCATAATTTTCCACTAGCTCTTACTCCTAAGAACGCATCTCATTTTGTTTATGTAGACTGCATAATTTATCATTTATTGATTTCCATTAATATTTTTGTCATTCTTTTGAAATATATGCGTAACTATGACACATAGTTCTGGTCCTTGCTTTCATGTTTTAGAAAGGCAAACATGCATAAATTTAAGCCATGCATAAAGAATTAAGTCTCAGTCATCTTAATAAATCTGTGCACTTTGGGAAAATAAATGAGATCCCAGTGCTAAAAAACAGACAGACATTACAATGAAAATTCAGCTCTCCTCACTTTTTATGTGAAATATTTTTGATAACCACAAATTTAAAGAAATGGATTTCCAAGACCAGAAAAAAAAAAGAACAATGTACTGGTAACTAATTCATCTTTGATAAGACTTCAGGCATCTATAAGACACTCCAACACAAAAACATTAACTCGCCTCTGTTTCATTATCATATATCATCTCACTGCAAAATACTCATTTGCATATTACATAGATCTAGATCAAAATTTTCAGCAAGGAGAATGGAAACTAAAAAAAGAAAGTTTTACCATGATAATTACTTTCATGTACATTGTAATTTATTTAGAAGACATCTGAGAAATTATCAATATAATTATATATATAATATATTTTATATATATATATATATTCCTATTTCCCCTCCCTCACCAAGCTGTGATACTTAGCTGTAAAGTTTGGACCTCTTAACTTTAGAAATATTAACAAAATATGATCTTTCATTCCAATATATGTGACTTCATCATAACTTTTTATGTAACTGTGCTCACAGTTTTGGTAGATTACTTCTTGTGATCCCAAAGCACAGCATTTAAGCTTACTACTGTATTCAGCTTATATGTAAAATACACCCACAATGCAGCACCACAGAAGAATATTATCATATAAAGTCTGTCCCTGAAGCCACTCTCCCTGCCATTGGGAGAATGAGAACATAATAAAGACAAGGGAATATCCAGACCTCTAAGAAAATGGACAGTATTTCCTTACAAATAAAGAAATTTTAGATGATTATTTTTTGCGCAGAACTAGGACACTATAATGTCAAAAAATAAAATAAAATGAATCAATCAAGTGAGAGTTGCTTAGAAAGGAGCTTGGTAATTTGTCCCTATAGATAATGAAGAGCAAATTATGCATGAACATTCCACTCATCCCTCATTCTTGTGATTCTGACCATACATAAAACGAACTCTTAGTAGAAGAAAGTTTTTCCAGCATTGATTAGCATTTAAATAAAAAGACAGAGAATGAAGTTTTGATAGAACAGATGTGAACAAATAAATAACTGGTTACATGTTAGAATGAAAGTATTTTATTATATTTAAAAAAATACAGTAAACAATGGCTTTGAAAAAAGAGAGCAAAAATGGATTTTTACATTATTGGATTTTCTGGAAAAATTTACTTGAAATCGCATGCTGACCTTTTCAGTGAAAAATGTTTCCTCACTGACATTTTTTTTCTAATTATCACATCGTTTCCTTTTGATATAACCCTATATGTAAACAATCACATAGTTTTTTCTTTGTAAAGGTTGAAAAACAAGAATAACATGATAGTGCAGTGAAAGAATGGAGGAGGGACACATCTCAGAAAAACTCATCTCCTTGCAGACTACAAAAGTGACAAGTGACCCTGCAAATATCAGAAACCATTCACTCAGTCAGCTAAGAGAAAAGTTTTAAAATGTTTGACCAAGAACACATTGATTACAGTGGAGCAACAAGAACAAACATACACAAGTTGCAGGGAGCTATGAAAACACACGCTTTCCATAAACAAAAGGGATCAGAACATTAAAAAAAAATACATATAGACCATATTTTGCCTCTAACTAAACATTCTGTATTTTCGTTCCTTAGGATTTGTTAGCTCTAATTTCAGAAAAAAACAGAAGCCAAACTACTTAAAGGATTTCAGTAAAGTCAGTGGAATGTCATTTGGGTTTAGAGCTCTGAGTAGGAGACCAGCTCAATTTAGTAGTTAGAGTTTAAATTAAATTCCCATGTTTCCTATGTACCCCATGGGTGGTGGAAGAATTTGAATAAATTTTTCAGATGCATCTGAGAGATTCTGTTTTCAAAAACACTTGGCTGCTGTATCCCTCTGAAATACAGTGGGGCTGTTTTTCCTTTGTGATTTATCTGTATATCAAAAGGGACACCAATTGCTACCATTTTACTTTAGCTGCTGAAAGAAGTCACCATTGGTAAGCCTGCTGCTCATACCATTAAACCAAACCAAACTTTCTAAGGACCCTATTGACAGTAGGAGCTAAAATGTCTTCCCACTCTCTTTGCTAAATATTTATTTTTATTATCTCATTCCACTCCCATACCCACTTTTGATGTGCGTATGTACTATTAGGCACTGAAAACCTGGACTGTGTGAAATTCTTCATGCCTAATAAATTAGGCATCTAACTTACTAACAATGACATTAGGTGACTACTTGCATCCCTAGATACTGTAATATCTTTGAATATCTGAATATCTTTGCTTTTGAAACATTGCCATCTTTGTCTTGTTCTGTTCCATATCAGAGAAACAAAATCACAATGTCTCTTTGCTCAGAGGATCAATATCTTAATGATTTATAAATTCTTAATTACTACAGTTGCGTGAACTACAGAATTAGATGAGAGAAGTGACAACAGTTATTTATGCTTTGGACCCAAGTTTGCACTGTATTTGATTAACAATACCCAACATCCAAATTTTGAGGCTGCTTGCTCCTTTTATGATCTGACTACACCAATATCAGAGTTTGAGGAACTTGTTCCTATAACTTGTTTTACCAGAAGAGACAAATTAGAATGGCATAAATCTGCTAATAGGCAAAAAACATGAGATAAAAAAAAAATTACTCTTTCTTGGGAAAAAAAAATAGAGATATCCTTCTCCTTTCCTATTGTACTAGCAAACAGTTGAATCAGTTCCCATTAATCTCCAAGTATGTAGAAAATGTC
>JAWLRI010000389.1:110818-144874 GCA_034781795.1 Crypturellus tataupa
CTATCGTATGAGAAAAGACTAAGCGAACTAGGCCTGTTTAACCTGGAGAAGATTGAGAGGGGATCTTACCAACATGTACAAATACCTGAGGGGAGGTTGTAAAGAGGGTGGGACCAAACTCCTCTTGGTGGTGGTCAGCAACAGGACAAGGGGTAATGGGTACAAATTTAAATGCAGACAGTTCCATCTCCATATTAGGAAGGACTTCTTTACTGTGAGAGTGACAGAGCACTGGAACAGGCTGCCCAGAGAGGTTGTGGAGTTTCCTTCTCTGGGGATCTTCCAAACCTACCTGCGCGCCACCCTGTGTCATGTGCTGCGGGTGTCCCTGCTTGGACAAGGAGGTTGAACCAAGTGATGTCTAGAGGCCCCTTCCAACCTCAACCATTCTGTGAATCTGTGATTCTGTGAGAAGTACCTGCTTTGACACAGGCAATAATTCATCAAATTTTTTTTTCAGGGCTCCCTTCTTGTAGTAAAACAAAAAGAAGACATAATAGCTATGACAGAAGTGTGTTAATTTGTACTCAGCTGCTTTTTTTAGCAAGTGAAAGTTCAAACTGAGTCTAAGGAGAGCGCTATGTAGCAAAGGTATTTAGCAACGGACATGAAACCTTCAGAAGGCAGGGCCTGAGGGAAGGATATTTAGCAGATGAGTTTAGCAGGAGGGCTAAGCTTACAGAAGGAATTTCTTGGATTATTGAGCTGACATATCAACCATCTAAAAATGAAACAGATTTGGAATGAGGCCTCTTCCTGAGCATGTTATTTCCTTGAGGATTAGTATGCAAAGCCCTTAAATGCAGATTTCTGGAAAGTTCCTTAGAGAGAAACGTGGAATGGAGTCAGTAGACCATGTAATATGTCCTGCTGTGTACCAAGGAGAAAGAGAATACATAACAAGGTAAATGGTAAATTTATGTCATACTTTTATTGGTAGGCTGTTTTAGCAACAGTGGTGGGACTAAAACCTAATAATATCTGGTCAGATATTCCCTTCTGGGTATTCTTAATGGTAAAAAAACAATTATATAGAGACTAAATTCTACTTGGAAGCTTAAATTTTAATTTCGAAAGACTTCACCAAATACTTTCTAGGTACTGAAGTTAGACTGTTAAGATTTAGGAATTCTTGACAATGGCGCAAGAGATAATCTATGTCATCTCAGATATGCTCCTCTTTCCTTCAGTGCACCAGCCTGTAAAAACAAAAAGTTTTATCATGACTTTTATAAATGAAAACCTACATAAGCCTATAAATAATTGAAGAGGTAATGCTGTTTGTTAAATCAGTAGCATTGATGCTTTTGCAATTAGGTGTAATGCAATACCATGTCTGGAATTGGGAGGGGAAGAAATGTAAAATATATACATATATATATATATAATATGAGATCATGGTATGAAAGAGCATAGAGAACAGCTGAACAGGAACATTTTCCCTCTCCACAAAAGGAACATGGCCTTCATCATTTGCATCTAACGTCAGTCAGTTTTAAAGGTCAGAATTAGGTGTAGAATATGCTACAATAAGGAAATCTAACTGTTTTAATTTTCCATATTGTTGAAAACAAAAGCATTCCTGAAAAATGAAAGGGTTGTACTAAATAGAGAAAGACAAATTAATGACCTCTCAAATTCAGAAATAATATCTGTACTTGAAATAAAAGTCTTGCCTCTCCAAATTTGGGATTGTAGATTGTGACATTCAAAATAAGTCTAAATTTTTTTTAAAAATGGAGATCTGGAGGTCTCCTTTAATTTTTTTTTCTAACCTTCATTAGCAAATCTACTCTTAGTTTAGTTACATAGTTGTTAGGACTACCAGCAAGGTAAACTCTCTTCCTCCTGTAATATAGTTGTGAAAATAGTATGAGCTCTATAAAATAAAGTCAATTCTGCAAACTGAGTTTTTGCAGTAGAAATTCTGAAGTATTTCAACCTTTGTCTAATTTAACTAAAAATTAGAATCTATAAGTTCCTTTGTAAGGTCATTTAGAACAAATATTAATTTCTTGCTCTGTTGTGCTAATTTTTATGTGCTCCAAAAATTTTTCTTCTACAAACATAAATCTAAACAAAGTATTATCTTTCAAAGAAGCAGGCAGACTTGACATCTCCTTGGAAAATTAGGCTCTGAAGTGAAGATGGCAGTAGTGAGGTAAAGAACGTAAAAAAGTGAGATGAAGAAAAAGAATGCAAAGAGGATGAGTGAGCAATGTAAACTGCTCCATAAATAAAGTCGTGTAAAAAAAAAGAATAAACACGTAAAACTGCATAACCTAGCAAAAGAAAAAATATATACAAATATTAATGCAAGATGCTAACAGAGAAGGTGGGTATGATAAAGGATTGTTGAAGAAATAAAATTCAGGTAGAATCCTAGCAATACAGAAGGTAAAGGTATTGTTAAATTTTTTTAAGTCATGCTCTAAAAGCATAAGCTAAATGTTGAAGGTGGAAAAATTCCTTCTTTGACTATAATGAACTTCGGGAGTTTTTCCCTGAGAGTATAAATCTTGTATACTGTGAATCATTATGTGTATAATGTGTGCTATTCAATTAATTATGAAAGAATCATTAGGCAGCTCCTAGACTATTCATATCCATTATGTTATACATTTGCGCAGATACAGATATGTTCTTCATCTTGGATAAATAACTTTTATTTAAACTTCTCTCCATTCCCCCCATAATACGTGCTATGATAATCCACTACTGTATAGGAAAGACTTAGAAAGAACAAGTGGGTGGAGGCTTAAACGTGACTCCATCCAAGTACATAACACAGCATATTTTAAACATAATTAACTATTCAGAATAGCTAAAAGACAAGTTCTGGACTCTTGTTTTTCTTTTACAATAAGTTTTGAAGCTATTAAAAACCATATTTCCAAACACCTCTATTTTTTTTCCTTTCTAACAATTACCTTGTGACATGTGTCTCATGCGACAACCTCACATAAAAAAAAACAACAACATTCAAGTGATGACTACAGCACAACCTACTTAACGTGATGACTTAGTGGTAGTTCAGGTCAGTGTGCTATAAGAAAGAACTAATTTTTAAGAGTGAGCTTAGATGAACTTTTAGAACATAATTAAGTGGCCTTAGATGATAAGGAGAAAAATTTACACCTAATATGGCTTATAAGTCAATCATCTTAAGTAAAACAGGACTATTCTAGAGTAAAGAGCAAATTTCCAGTTGACGAATCTATATTGAAACGGTATAAGTAGAAAGAGGACCAAACTACCCTATATTTTTTTAATTTATGTGCATTTTTTACTCTGTTTAGTGAAGATTCGAAGTCGACTTTTTTTTTTTTTTTTAAAGTAATGTCAGACTCATACTCAAAATTGGATGCATTATTCACCTGTTAAATTATTTCCAGAGAAATAAATGCTTTTACTTCATTTAAAGAGTAAGGAGCAAACAAAGTTATGAAGTCACCTTGAAAAGGTTCATCATGTATAGCACATTTTGGGGTTAAGGTGAATCCAGTGGAAACAGAGTGTTAAAACTGTGATGGACAATATTTATTTATTTGTTTCTTGATTCCTTGACAATAATAGATCCTTGACTGGACTTCCTGATGAAATGGGAGAGATTACTCTTTTCCAGAGTGTGTCTGAGCAGATTCAAGGAAGTTCAGAAATGTCTCAGGAGGTGACAAACAGAAGAAAGGAGCAAGAAAATCCCAGACAAAACAACGGGGAATGAGTAGAAACTTTCTGTAGAGTGCAGTAGAGTAGAGAAGTGACTATAGCCAGGAGTTTGCTGCAACTCAAAGAACCACTAAGATATCCGAAAGGCTGAGTGCAAGACAGACTGCAAGGGTTGTTCATAATCTCTGTTTGACTGGAATTTCATCTAACTTAATCACTTTGATTTTTTTCCCATTAAAAATATTTTAGGTTCTAAGAAAATCTGTCTTTTTTTACTTGAAAAGCATTTTGGCCTTTATTGTGGAGGTTATAATAAGGAAAGGACAGGGAGAACAAATGCAACTCAAGACTAAGAGGAATAATTTTAGAAGATGAGATAGCATCAGAGGAGGTAGTAGTCTGTTACCTAGAGGGATGCAAATATCTTAGCAAACCTCTGCTTAAGTGTGAACTGTATATAATTTGATTATTTGATCTCTTTAACAGTTCTTTTTTGTTTGTGGGAACTTCCTGTGAAACCAAAATCCTTAAGGAATTTAGGCAAAGATATTAGTCTCTAGATAAAATATTTACAAGCTGTTGGTGACAATCTCTGAACTTATGCATAACAGACACAAAATGTCAGAATTTTTCTTTAAGACTGCTTAGGCTGTGTTCAGTTCAAGTTAAGCCAGTGTGTGTAGCTGATCAAGCAGTTTTAAATTATGACTTTTTTTAACTAGACAATTATAATGAGAGTTTTGGAAAGTGTTGGTAAAAATATAAGCAATGTACAACAGACGTCTTGGGCAGCAGGAGGGGAGAATGCTTCAAGATATCAGTAGAAGACAGCAGAAGTAAAAGTGCTGCCACATAGCAATATCAGAATAATATCCTTGTGGCAAATTAAATGAGTAAGCACAAACATGCTAATAAAAAACAGATACCTAGAAAGACGTAGAGAAACTTATAGGAAATGTCAATATTAAAATATTTTGTAAGGTTAGATAGAGAAATCAGTATATAGTGTCTATCTAAGCACTATATCCTGATTTGTCTATCTTTTGTATTTGGGATTCATTAGAAGATCCAGCCTATGTTTTTCTTAATCAACATAAGTTGATGTGAATGTCCGTTGGTAGAATTTGAGCTATTTTGTTTTACTGGGTATACTTTATGCTGCAGTTTTTTAAATTGTTTTATTCTATCTAGAATATAGAATAGAATATATGCCCATTTTCTCAAAGATATTTTTCTTTTCAGTGAATTACTTTAGTATTTATTATATTTTAATATTCAATCATCAAAAAGAGATAAACCTAACATCAAACAAGTTCATCTGTCTTAACTCACAGTATCTTCAAATTTATTTGGTTTCTTCTCTATTAGATAAAGCTTATCCAATCATGGAGGAAAATAAAAACCCTTTCATTAATGTCTCATAATAAATAATGAATAAAAAAAGCAAAATCTTTTGGAGATGATAATAAACAAAACAAATATTACTTCTGTATTAAGGTTTTCTTTATCCATATCTTTTTTATCTCTTTTTATTTCCTATATTATATGCTTATATTATATAGAAATATAATACAGATTGTAAGCCATTATATATGTGCAAGAAACATTTTCAAAACCACTAGAGAGATTCAGCCCAAATATTGGCTGCAGGCTCTCTGTATCTAAACATACTAACAATTTTATTAAACTCTCTACTGCATTTTAAAAAAATCATTCTCCATTTGTGATTACTGAGTGCTATAAGAGTGGATGCAAAGCAACAGACAACCTTTCCATTCTTCTGGGAATGATAAATGCGAATAGGAGAACAGGTCCACTTGGTGCTCAGAAACCCAATGCAGTGGTATGGTAAAACAAAGAATCTTGATTATTCATAGAGTCTGACTAGAAACAGGGCTAAACAACTGGTAGTGCAAAGATGTAATGAGTGTCATGCTAACATATGTCTTTTTTTAAGAGAATATTTACTAAAAAATTGGCATATTATACATGAAGCTCTACCACTATTCCTAAGAATGCCTTTCAAAACAATCATGCTTTGAATGTCTGTCATTCACCTGAAGAAAATTCATTTCTGAGTTCAGTCATGCTACCTGAGCCCAAGCTTAAATTGTTAGGTTGTTTCCTATCAAAATAGCCTGTTTCCTGGTCCAAAGCTGAGAAGAATAGTAGCCTTTTCCTAGAAAACTGCATATATTAACTTTTTGCTTTGACAGCTTTTCTGAAGAACGTACTTTCCTTCATGCCAAAGTAATTACATTTTTCCCATTAATCAGCTAGTCTTGTGCTATTCCCAGGGTGAAATGTGTCAAAAAGAAGATTTTGAACTTACTTGTTTTCATTCTGAACCCTTATATATTTACAAAACCAAAACATTTAGCAAATTTGTTCATTTTTTACATACATCAAAGAACAGTTAACAAGCTTAAAAGATCTATTACTTCTTCTACTACTTTTTAAAGTATTAACAAGTCTTTTCTTTAATTAGCTGTTTAAGACTGAAACTTTCTTATATCAATGGTGAAGAGAAAAAGTAATGCCGAATGGGTAACATGGCTGTTAGGATCCATGAGTATTCTCCTAATGGAACTACTTCTTGCTTAAACATTTAGTTACTTTTATTTCTCCTTTCAGCTCAGAAATTGAGCTTCTAAATAGTGGCTCCATAAGGCATGTGTACCCCTTTCTATTTGGAGCACGTATTATATTGTTGCTTTTATATTATATACCAATCCGAAACATTTCTTCTATTAAGGTGAGTATAGGAAGGCCTCTTTTCTGATTGCTATGCCTCTCAGTGACTGAAGCTCACTATGGAAGGATAACCTCAATGATTTCTGCCATACCTCTGTGCTCATTTTGTACAGACAAAGCAGATTGCCCAGCAGAGAGTAATAGTTCTCTCTTGTTAAAATTTATTTCATAGGAAAAAGGGAAAAATATCTTTATTTTCATGTGAATCTGATCTAAAAAGTTAAGAGAGGAAAAGTTAAGAGTTAGTGAGGAAAGGTATCACTTGGGCCCCTTTGGGACTGTTTTTTTCTGATAAAACTTAAATATCTTTTTTTAGTAACTTTTAAATATATTAGTGTGACTCATTTAGAATTACAAAAAAAGAGTGCTGCAGTTTTAAAGTCTATAAATATTTCTTTTATTAGTGCTTATTCTTTCTCTGACTTATCTATTATCATATACTAAAAAAAAAAAAAGAAAGAGGAGAAAGAGAGAAAGCACCAATTTAGCAACCCAATTAAATTATACCCTGATATTGGGTATAGGTAGAAGCTAAGTAATCAGTTGTAGGTAACTAGTTGTAATGCTCTTTTGAGATCACCACTTGCAGTTTGATAAAGCTGTTTTAAAATTCAAATTTCTCTGAAATGATTCAAGAAGATCTTTCATCTTGAAAGTGTCAGTATTTGCTCTCAGTACACAGTATTATAAGTTGAAAAGTAATACACCCCCTATGTGTAGCAATATGCTTTCTTTTACTTCTTTGAAAATAATTGGATGTTACCTGGACATAGATAGCAGATATTTGTGTCCAGGAAATGGTTTAGTGCTGGAAGGGAAGAGGCAGATGTGCAAATGTAATGTTTTTTTCTACCCAAACATTTAGAAATAAAGAATGATCAATACCAAACGAAAGACAAAACACATTTACCTGAGATATTAGTAAGAACCAGTTTCTTAATGATGCAGTTTCTTAATGATTCTACATTTTCTAGTATATGGAAATCCATTTTAAGAGTAGTTTTGAAGTTTGTTCTTTTTTTTTTCCCCAAAATAAGCAAGTCTGATTATGTCCTTCAATCTGTCATTTTTTCCCCCACAGCAGATACTAATATGGAATATTTAAACAACTTAATGTCATGACAAAAAGCTGATAGAAATTAGAAATTAAAAATCCTGCACAAGAGAAAAGCACCTAAAACCAAGAGAAAAATCACAAGTGATTTTTGTCATACTAAATTCTGAGTTAGCAGACAGAAAATGTACATGACAATGAATCTACTCTGAGACCGCCTTTTAGTAGAGCATTAGGGTACAAACAGTTTTTATCAGACTTAGCAAGCAGGGGTTAACTTTCTATATAATATCTAGGTTGGAAACTGCCCAATAAATGATCCATAATTTGATTATGTAATCTATTTTATCTGAAATAAATACCTATAGATTATGTATCTCTATATGCAGAAAGAGCACAACATTGCAAAGACAGTTTCTTGATAAGGTTTACATAACAGGTATCTTGTTAGGGAAATATCAGTTAATATTTTGTTTCCAAGAAGAGCACTGGTGCACAGATTGTAGTTTTATGAGCCTCCTGGGGAGAAAAAAAATTGACAAAACACTGAGAGTGCTCTAAGCAACCTGTTTCATTTATGCATGTGTATCAGTCTTGGATCAGAGTTGATCAGACAGCAGATATCTTATAGATATTTCAATCCAATGTTAATTTAGAATTCCAAGAAATATTCCTCCCAGAACTCAATGAGTAGCATAAAGTCCCTTACTCTTCATATAACTAACTCAGTGACCTCAAGCTTAATTTCAAGTCTAATAGAAGAGAAATACAGACAAGCTGGGAATTGTTTTTGTTCATGTACATCCTGCCTATTAATTCTCTGGAAAGTCTGAAGGTACATTTGTGGCGGTACTTTTGTTTTTAGAAAACATATAAAGTGATGGAGAGGTGCTAACAAAATACCAAAATCTTTCCTGGATTGCTTTCCTGAACTTTTCTGTTTGTTTGTTTCCTTGTCTGTGTTAACTTTTACGACATATTCCTTTTTACTTTATGGTGCATCCAAACCTGTTTTGCGTGTTTACCTGTTCAGTGCCTGAATCTTGGGAAAATCATGGAAATTAAGGTTGCTACAGACCCCAAAATATCTCGTTCCAGCTTTGTGAGAATTTCCCAATTTAATCTGTTTTTGCCCTTTCTCTCTTAAGAAAAAGTATGTGTACTCTAAGCATATGTAAAGTAAGATGTCTAGAAATCTGCTAGGTTATAGGATATAAAATAAAACTAACAACTGCAGACAGATATTGATTTTGGAAAAAGTAGAATGTGCTGAGGTATTCTTTGGGCTAGAATTACTCTGTCACTAATACTTTCAACAGGTCTAGAGTATTTCAGAAAGACATCTTAACTTTTGGGGGAAACTTAAAGAAAGGCTGTTTATAGTTGATTGAACAACTTATTGACAACTGCTACCAGCCAAACATAAATCAATCTTGGAATTTTTTTTTTTCAGATTTCTGTGGGACCATGCAAACTTTAAAATAGTTTCAGCTGAAAAAGTAATACTGCTGAACAACTTTTATCCCCTGCAGTTACACATTGTGAATAGATTAATTTAAGAAAGCTCTGTGACAATAAGTCTATTTTTTGAAATAAAGAATATCCATATTGAATAAAAATATTAATTTCTATCACATAATGACAGCTAAATTATTCAGTAATAGAATCAATCTACAATGTAAAAAAAGAAAAAAAGATCATTTTAAGTAAGCAAAAATATTTCCAGATTTGTTTCCTGTCAAGAAAATACAGGAAGCTAAAATAAAACATAGCATAGAAACACATCTAGGAATACTTTTGTATTTTTGGCAATGGCAGGTTATTGCTCAGTTAATTGTCATTCTATCAAGTTTTTTTTTTTTCTTTGAGTAATACCTCATACATTAATTCATATTTTGAGCATATGTATTAACTATCACTTGAATCTGGAAGGCTCTGCTTGCAGTGCCCATAGAAGATGCACTTCATGACATTTCAGTTCCTCATCACTTTGCTAAAAGTTACATTGCTTTAAAGTTTCCTACCTGTGCAATTAGTTCATTTTCCAACTATCTCTTGACTTCTTGACCTTGTCACCTTCAGATTTTGTTCTCTGATTCATGTGCAAAGTCTCTTTGTTACTTTAATACCTTTTCTCCAACCCTCAAGAACTACATTGACACATAAAACATCACTAAAAAAAAGCTTGCTTGCCAATTGAAAACGTTTATTTGCTATATTTGTTTTCAACATTTCTTTCTCCGCTCCCTCAGACTTTTTCAAAGTTGACCCACTTGCAAGAAACACAGTGTTGAAAAATGAAAACTCTACTTTCTGTTATTATTACATTTGTATTTGAGGGATTCATTTTTTTAGGAGGTCTATGACATAATTCTAGGGCTTCTCAGAGGGCTGTTTTTATTATGAACAGCCAAGACTTCTTGTTATTGTGAATAGCCCATACTGCTAGTGATCTGCAGAATAAAGCCTTAGCATGCATTATGCTTTTTTGCGAGTTTAGCCTGTGGTAATGTCAGCATATTTTGGATTTACATTTAGTTGCTGCTTAAGCTCTGATGATACCATTTATGATTTTTGTAGTATGTAGTACCACATAACAACATCAATAACAACAAAAACATTTTATCATTAGTTTGTGCAGATATCAATGCTATATTTTTTATTTTTATTTTTTTCTTTGCAGATTTAGAATCCAAATACAGAAAATCAATATTAAATATTGTAAATTTGTATGAATATTTATTTATTATGACCTGTAAAAACTGAAAATTCTTTTAATTTCATTCATTTATTCATTTATAATGGAATACTGCTTGACTTTTATTTCTTGTTATCCACTGAATCAGATATCAACTGTTTTGCTTACTGCATTTATGGTGGCTATGGATAAGATGGAATCTTTTTTGAATCTAAATTGTCACTACTACCAAGAAAGTAACTTGAATTCTTATTCAGAATAATATGTCTTGATAAAGATATATTTACTAATAGCAGTATCAGATAAATTTAGATATAAGCCCCTGACAATAGCAGGAATCTGTATACATCATGAAATCTTGAGATCCCAACCAATGTTAATTAAAAAATGCAACACTATATACATGCTATAGCATGGAGTAATGTAGTAATATTGTTCACTAGAGGAAAAAAGTTTTTCAAGTGTTCAGGAACACTAACTGATAAAGTTAAAAAAGCAACCCCCTTCTCTTTGTAATGATTTCTTGCAGATTTTCTTTGCAATCACTTCTGAAAGGAAGTTTCTTCCTGTTTTGGGAAGCTACAACTTCCATGGTAGTTATTCTGCTCCAGTAAGAAATGATAACTATTCATGTGTTTCCTTGTATCAAGTGTGTTCTTAATTCCTTTTGCTTTGTTGGTTAATGAAACAGAGATCACTGCAAATACAAACCATTCCAAGAGAAAACAAAGTAGCACAGATGCAACAATTACATCTTTTAACCCATAATAAGAGGAAAGCTATCAAGATTCTTAGGATTTTGGAAGAGTTCCTTAACTAAAGTGCATTTCAAAAATTACCATGTTCCTGTTAAAAATGTGATTCAGTGTATGTGATAAGTGCTTATGTGTATGAAAAAGCCCTTGCACTTGTATGTGTTGTAATGAAAAAAGCACAATTTTCCTGATAGAAAAAAAAGAAAGCTGGTACTTCCAGTAATGTATATTATCCAGCTGCTTGGAAAGGGGCGATATTTTGGAGGTGGAAGGTTCAATTTTGATTTTATCAGATAATTGAAAACTCAAAGGCTGTTTTGAAACAACAATCTGATTTTATCCTTGAAAATATGAAACCTTGACATAAGTTCTGACTTAAACTGCCAGACTGCTCTCATCTCTTGGTTAGTCACTATTTTTTGTTTGTTTGCTTCTTTCTTTCTTTTCCTTTTAAACTATGTTCTGTTGGAAAGCTTTAAACCAGCACTAAAAGTGATGTGTTAGTGGTGGAACTGAAAAGTCAGGATGATGAAACTCCATATATGACTTTTTTTTTTTAAGCTGGTACTAATTCTGAAAAGTGTTTCATTATTGCATAGCAGCGCACTATGAATCCAGACATTATTTCATCACAGATCACATTGCCAGCAAACACAAAATAAGTCTTATTTTTATATAAAATATATTCCTTCATTTTTAGACTCATATTTTGTCTACAGAAATGTGATCAAAATGATGAAGACAGTGATTCTGTTCAGCCTGCCAGATTTTTGAGGCATCTTCATTCTCTTGTTTCTTCTTTCTGAGCAGATTCTCACACCTGTTACCAGATTGCTATGCTTGTCAAAAGCAATAAAAGCAAATGCTTCTAATTGTTAAGAACAGACCTCCAGGCAGAGCCATTAGGGAGTCCTACACATTACCCAGCTGGTCTTCCAAAATCCACTTGCTGCTGCAGTCTGAGAGCAAGAGTTTCTTTTACATCTAGTATTTGAAAAGCTATTTTTTAAATTTTGGTCTAGCTATTTGAACCATAAATGTCTGTCATATTTCAAATGCTAAATTTACCAAACAGTAAAAAAATGTTTATTGTAATGCTATTATAACAGTGTTGAAAGAGAAATGAAACTCATAGGATGTCAATTTGTTCTTGCATCTTCTCGGCATCCAAAATTTCAGCTGACATGTAAGATAAGGAAAAATTGCCTGGATGGCTAGAAAATCAAATGAATAAAAACGTGGTCGGATGACTGGGTTTAGCCTGGAGAAGTAATAGCTTTGGTACTGGCGTGAGGGAAGGGGCTAATACCTATCAAGAAGACACAGGCTCTTTGCAGTAGTGCATAGTGGAAAGATGAAAGCCTTGTCCAAGCCTTGTTCAGAGACCAGTTTCCCACAGGTTGTGCTGTGTCTGTCCCTGCCATTTTTCAAGACCCGATGGCTTAAAACCCTCAGTAATCTGGCCTGACCTCATGGCAAATCTCCTTTGAGCAAGAAGTTGAACTGGACGCTTTCCGAGATGCCTTCCACCTGCAATTGCTCTATGATCCGACATTTCAAAGTGTTTTGCCAGCAGTTAAATATTGCACATCCCCAAAGTATTTCAAGGTGTTATAAGTTCTGAATTTCATGAGATTATCTACTATTAATTTCATCACTCAAATGGAAACATGTGCTTCTGCTATTACATTTAGTTGGAAGTGTTGTACTTCGACTAAAATGAGCATGGTTATTGTCAGAAATACGATTTAACCAGTGTGAAAGTTATCCATTAGTGTTTACTAAGCCTTGAGAGGTTTATCACTTCCTCTTCATCCAGGCATTAAAAGGCAAAGATTTAAGAAACAATAACATATCTTAGCAAAGCAAACTAATTTGCTTACATTAAGTTATATAATATCTAATATATGACACAAAAAGAGAAAAATGTTGATTCTAGTGTATTTCCTAATCAGTAACTGATCAGCAATATAGAAAAACAGGTAAACAACGATTAAATTGTAATTACAATGCCAAGTAGACCTTTTCTTATTTAGCAAGTATTTTCTATCCTTATATGATTTGACACATGGTAAGTAAAAGTTGAATTATACCAGACAGATACAAAATTTTCCCCAGAGAGTCTCTCATATTTGTATGCATCATAATTATCTCTCAGTACACGTTTACCAAAGTAGAATTACACTGATTAATATTTGCCATGTAACTACAATATGTTGGTGAGGAATGAGTCTTTATGATTGATGGTATGAATGGAGTAAGTAAGAGTCCTATCTAATAACTTATCAAAATGAGTAATTGTGTGGAGAATTTACAAGTGAAATTAACCTTTGCTAAATAAAAATATGCCCAACAGAAAAAAAAGTAAAGAAGAGGAAGAATAGTGTTCAGGCAGTAATTCTGGCTTTTTCACCTCTTTTTACAATGGGTAAGGTTTTTTGTTTGTTTGTTTTTTAATTCTCAAGTTATACTATATATATATAAATTTACATATTTTACTTTTCAAGTTATATGATATATATATACACAAATATACTATATATTTTGCTTTCCATAAGATCTGTGTTATGACGAACTGCATTTAAGTTGCAGTGAAATCCCATGGGAGATTTTTGGCCTAGGTATTACTTGCATGAAATAGTGCATTTGACTTTTGTAATAAAATCAACATATTCTAAAAATTGAAATTTGAGGAAATAAACATTTTTAAATGTTAGGTTAACAATGTATATTTTTATAGTATTTGCTTTTTAAAAAATAAGTTTTGTTAGGATTTAGCTTATTAAAAGTAAAGTGTGTATGGCTATATAGCAGAGAATGTCAATATAAAATACAATAATTTGTTGTGCTCAGAAAGATAGATAGGAATTAATCTGATAGAATAATGGCATCTGAGATCTCAGGATACTGTTTTGTGATATGAAAATTTTACTAGAGTTTTCATACAAGAGTTTTTGGAAGAGTAGTTCAAGTGATCACTTTGGTGATTTTCAATCATTTGGAATTTACATTAATGCACAGATATGTTTCAAAAGAATGCTTTTTTTTCTGGGATGCCTCTTATATGGTGGCATACTTTATTCTTTTTTTGCTAAGACATGAAGCAGAAGTTATTGCAGCTTTGAATGAGTTGGGTTCTGCCTTTTTCATGTATACAAAAATCATTATAATGTTAGCAACAAGTTCAGTCTTACTGACTGATGAAGTTTTGGACTTTGGATGAATTTTGCAGTTTTCCTCATCTTTTTGATATATAATACTTAGACTCATTTTTTTAAAGTGGCGGTAGAAATAGAATGTGGGTATGCAAGGATGGAAATAATGTATATTTTAAAGGCATCCAAAGTGAACTACATTCTTAAGGTCCATCATAAACTAAAACAAATATGTGGGTTTTTTTTTTCTGTAGCTTACAGTACATTACGGTAGGGTTTTCATAAAGATTGTAAGTCCTCAGATCCAAAAAGCAGCTCATTTTGGATCTAGTAGGATGGATTTGTTTATGAGTCTTACTTTGTTTTTTTTTAAGACAGTAGAAAAAAAAAGAACACTTTTTATTGCATATTTTCCTTAAGATGTATGAGCACATATAAATCAATTTATTTGTCTATAATATTTAGAGACTCTTAAGGTCTCTATTAACAGCTATACTTGGACACAGCATTAAAACCACTATGCCTCAGATTAAGAAATGTACCTCTACAATTTACAAATGCAGTCTAAGAAAGGATTTCTGTGAGCAATATACTAGCAAATATAGAAACAAACAAATACGTATTACATATTGCTACAGAAATTATAAATAATTTTGGCTATAGGCATTTTGAATTAAGAAGATAGAGAATGCCCTGGGGAAAACAGCTTACAGAGTATAATTGATTTGGAAGTTTCAACAGTATGACTAATGAATTATCCAACTTTACCCCAAATTGCAGCATGCATTTTCACTGCTCACAACTAATCTAGAAACACTAATTCTCTTTATCATCATGGGCAATGATGAATGGGGAATTTAAAATATGAAATGGGGATTAGACAGACTAAAATATTTCTCTTAAAACCAGTTACATGGTCATGTTTTCATGTTTTGTGTCAAATGTTGAGTTAATTTTACATTTCCTCTAAATAATTTTAGAGCGTATTAATTACATATGTGTGAAGTGGAAAAGGGAAAGAGAGCTGTTACCTCATTTAGGCACAATTAACACTATTGTCTTGTGTCTGTATGATTGTTGTGTTAGAAGGAAGCAATATCTCTAAGTTGTACAAACACAAGCTGAAAGCTTACACGATTTCTTGTTTTTCCTATTTGACAGGTTATTAAATGCACACCAAGTCTGGGCAATGAAAGGAAGTAACTACTTTGCATAGTAGGCACATTAACTCATTTGCAAATCAATACACCTTTGAAGTGATAGCTTGTACATGTCTACGATTAGAAATTTCATCCAGAAAGTATACAGATAGCAAACACAGCTTTTTCTTAGAAGAAATAGTGATCAGCTAAGATTTTCAGATTTGTTTATTTGTTTGAAGTACGAAGCTTTACGTCAGGTTGAAACAGCCTGCACCTAGTTGGTACACTCCTTTCGAAAGAATGGCTCAAGTTGATCTGCATAAATATTTTTCCTGATCAACACGTATGGAAGACTAGTAGCAGCTTCTCAAACCATGCTCAAATGTGCTTGAGAATGCTCCACAATGATCTGTGGAGCATTTGCTAATGACATTCAGAAAAGTGACTGTAACTAAACGGTGTTTCTTATTTCAGTTCCTCATTTGCACCAAAGTGTCCAAGGAGCTGTAAAAAACAAGAAAAAAAAAGAGAGAATATGGACTGCCTTCTAAGGAGGAACATAATTAGGAGTACTGACTGAAAAACAAAGGAAAACAAAAGAAAAAATAATCCCAGACCACTACAAATAATAGATGAGGCACAAGAGGGAAAAATAACCAGCCATGTGGTATACAAGTGAATAGAGAATAGATATAGGGGAAGAAAACAAGAGTACAAATAGCTTTACAAAAAAAAAAAAAAAAAAAAAAAGCAGAAACTAGTAGATAGTCATATATATTTGCAGCAGTTTCTTAACACTACTTCTCTTGTAAATGGTGGCTGTCTTTTTCTAAGGACACTTTACATCTGCACATTGGAAGGGATATATTCCACCAGATAGCGGCTTTTGTAAGATGTCATGTACCTTTAGGAAAAGTTCGAGCAAATTTGGAAATCATGGCTGAATGTTTCAAGAAATCCAGTTGTGTAAAAATTCCCTTCTTGTAAATGACTATCAGGAGTCACAAAATCCTAATAATTTGGAAAGTATTTAAGTTTTTAAGTCATGTCTTACTAATTCTTAAGGTATTTTTACCACTAAGCTGTCATTTAATGATACTCCTTCTACAGGTAGTAAATTCAAGCATAGTGACAAGCCAACTTTGCAAAGAATATAGAGGAAATCTTTTGCTGAATCTTTTGCTGAATCTTGAAAGCAGAGTGGTTTGAGGTCATGAATAACAGATTGTTCTGAGCTGTGCTGCAGATGGTGCTTAAAACAAAGCAATGCAATACCAATAGGTCTTAGAAAATCATAGGCTTTAAGCATTACATGTATTTTCTTCAAATAACAACACAAACAGCACGTTGTACTTGACCATAGGAAAGTATGTGAATTTGCTGAAGGGCAAGTGTTAGCCTATTTAGTGTACACATCATTTTTGAAAATGTTGTTAAGTATTACTTTGTTTCTCTAAATGCATTTATTTCTTTAAATGCATTTATACTTAAAGTAATTTCAAATGTTACTTCAAGAAGATTTGTAAAACACATACAAGTTTGGAGGTTCCTCAATGAAATGATATTCGGAGAAATCTAGTATGTCGCATTTATAGATCAGATCATTATGAATATCCTTGATAAGCATGTTCTTGTGTTCATCCACAAAATGAATGTCCTTTGTCTACAAATCCTAGTCCAGGAAATCTTAGGACTCTTAGTAAGATATTGATTACATATTTTGCCTTCTGATTTTTTCCTTAGTACTAAATAATACATTGCTTTGAACCATGTCTCCAAATCAAGGGTAGACAAACAAAAGAAAATTCCCCCAAAACAAATTAGTATACCGCCCAGTTAATTGCCTCTCACTTAAGTGTCCAAAAAAAAAAAAAAAAAAAGAATTGGCTGAACTATTCAATCTTGTGCATTTACACATTCTATTTATTATTCTTCAAGGTAGAAGAAAAAGATGTCCCAATCTTTCTTCCTTTTTTGCACATTATAATTATGAGCCAGTTACAGCAGTGATGCAGTGATACCTAGAGCAAGAAATATTAGGATAAAAATTGTACATTTATCTTCAGTTTGGTAACTTGATATTTAATTTAAAAAATAGTGAAGCTTGTGTGCTAGGCTATACTAACAAATACTGATAAAACTTGAATTTGGCCACTCCATTCTATGATTAGAGACAGATGTGGTTGCTCTATTAGCCATAGAATGAAGCCCTGCCTAGTTGCCAACCATTCTTTCTTCTCACCTTTAGTTTTAAACTTTTTTGAACCTCTAAGAGGTAAAGTGCAATACTAAATCCAACCCAGTGGAAATTGATTCACAAGGAAATTGGTGTGTAGAAAATTGGAGGCATGGAAAAGTTATATTTTTCAATAGCAATGGGCCTCAGACTATCTGTGTGGGCTGAAGACTGGAAACCACAACTCTAGGCAAGCAGAACAGCCTTAGTTATTGGCAGCTTGCAAGAAGATAACTTTATTAGTTCAGCCTGTGAGGAAAATGTGTCAAAATCAGCAGACTATAGATCTACTTCATCTGCTTTTTTTGTATACAGAGGATAGAGTCCCTAAGGAAAAGTCTCAGTATGTTCAGAGGCTTTCAAGCATACACTAATTTCAAGAAATGAATGCTAAAGTTCACATTATTTGGAAAGTAATGATTGGTTCCACCACTTTCCTCAAAATGATTGTGTGTTGACACCAGGTGTTGAATTAATTTAATCTATAATAAATTCATAATTCCATATAACTGCAATCAGTTTCAGTACCTAATCACTTTGCCAGTTACACAATAGAGCTGAATCTAGATTTTTTTTTAAACCCAATAGTCTAATGCTTAGTATTCCTACAAAATTATTAAGGAAAAAAATTACATATTGAGAATTTTTTTTTTTTTATTGGGAAATACTGGGGAAAAAAAAAAGATTCTGCTTTAGATTCTGCCTTCTGTAGTTAGCAAACTAATTGTGAACTCTGTGAATTTTGTCCTGAAAATTTATGGTCTTCCAATTGAATTTATGATCTGCTTAAGTGCAATGGTCATTTAAATGTTTTAGGTTACTATTTAGACTGAGTACAGACAGACTGGTGAACAGAACTGACTTCATTTCTTACAAGTTTAATATATGTTTTCTCTGCCTGCTTAATGATAGCTTATAACATATTTATTTTATAGTAATATACTTTTTTTTTGGCAGCAAAGTTGATTTATATTGTATAAATAAGAGATGGATTCTGTTAACAAAGCCTCTTTTCCCTATTGGTGACAAACTTATTCCTTCTCTCCGTCTGGACAAATATTTCTAGATGCTAGCGGACAATAACTAAATATTTCCACATGTGGAAATTATTGAAGCAATTTCTATTTGAATTAATTAATTTTTAGGTCTCATGGTACTAAAATGACAGTCTGCATGAAGTGAACTCGTGATATTCCAAAATACTTTTATAGGCACTGTCAGCTAACATGGATTTGCACCAGTTCCTTCCACACTGTCTACTCCTTTTCTCCTTGTTTTCAAATAGGTATCTGTTTGTTTGTTTGTTTGCCTTTTTTTGCAAGTGACAAGTGATGATGGTAGAGGCCAGAAGCATCACAGCAGCATTAGAGTTCTCAGGGTCACAGCTTTACTGAAGCTGAAATCATGTCCACTTGGTCCTTTACAAGGGGAATTTCAAGAAAACCGACTAATATTTTAGTGTGATCCTCAAAATCCTGTATTCTCAAAAAATTGACAGTTGCAATCACTAGGTTTAATAGTGTTTTCCTAACACTATTTTTTTCCAATTGTTTTGACAATAGAAATCTGTGTACTTTGTTAGCTTTGAAATCCTAAAACAAAGCACAACCATCTTATTCAGAATATTAAGCAAGTCTTGCTTTGAGACCTTTATTTCTGAAAAGTATAAATATTTAGTTAAATTTAATTGAGGTTTTTGGAGGTAAGATGATTACCAATACCAGTGTACATTTATCTTGCAAATCATACAACTAAGACAGCAGTTCTGCTTTCTGCAACAAAAAGTGTTTTTTGTTTTTTTTTTGTTTTTTTTTTTCCCAGTGGAATAGTAGTTAAATACGAAATGCTTTTACAGTTTTTACAAAGACAGACTAATTCCCTAGTTCTTTTTCTACATGGTAAAGGGGATAAAAGCATGTAAAGGAGTCATGCTCTTGCTTGCTGCTAGTCTCTTCCAGGATGTTTAATTTGTTGTTCTATAAACTTGGTAGACTAGATGTGGATGAGTCCAAATGATCTGTTCCCCAAGTGCTGAAGAGAATGCTGGGAGGACATTTTTAAAGAGGGAAAGATATTTTCAGGGGAAGCAAGCAATTACACTTAGACATCACCAGTATTATAAGAAAATTCTTATGTGATTGATAGGACCCCAGTTTTGTCAAATCTTTGATTTTAGTCTTCCTAGACTTTTCCTAACATTAGCATCCTAAAAAGAGTGGAAGAACTTTTAAAGTCAAAAGCCATTTTTTGTTTGAATAGAAACAAAACAGCTAACTTTAAAAACTGGAAGTTCAGAATTACTATCTAAGAGTATATAAATAGTTGATGATTTGCAAATAAAGTACTGTATGCTACTATGTTCTTGAGCGGTAGGTCCTTTTTCAGGTTTGCACAGCCTGTAGTCTCCCCTAGGAAAAGGATAATTTTTCCCACAAAATTCTCTCCCCACTATATACCATGTGCTCTACTCAGCAAATACTTTCTCACCCTTTGCCATCTATTTCCTCTGCTCTTTTAAAGGATGTCTCTGTACATATTCTGTTGACTGCAGAACATGATGCTCCCTCCAGGCCAATTATTTATGTTTTAAAGAATTATCATATATAGTTATATGAAACAAGAAAGCACACGTCACTCTTTGCAGTCACTCAGTCATTAAGTCATAATGGATAGGAGGGAACAGGACAGGAGGAAGGGGTAAAAATGGGAAAGGAACGTTCCTACTCTTTTTCTAAAGCAAAGGTAACATGCAATACTGTTATGTCCCCCAACACCACTTTTCATGTTTTTTTCTGTGTGAAGGGGAACATATCTTAGGACATTCTTTGTAACTTTCTCTCAAGACTACCGATCTTAAGTGGAAGTGGGAAAATATTTAAAGAAGACATGTGCCAGCGGTGGAACAAAGGTTGAATACATTTTTGATGTACATTTTTTTTCTCTGAGATATTCACTTGTACATGAGTATGATTACTAAAGGCTGCTAAAATTAGTTCAATGCTTAATTATTATGACATAGTGATAGACATGGTAAAATACTCCCTGGTGCCTCAAAACAGATTCTTGCCAGAAGATATTAGAGAGATTTAACCGTGTCCTTCTCAACTCGAGGTGCACATTTATGTCTGCACAAAATTATTTGTGACCGACTAAGGCGAATGGTTATAAGTGTCAAAACATTGTATGTGCAAAAACTCAATACATGTGAAAAGTAACCTGCAATGTAAAATAGAGCTGGGAAGCTTCCTTAAAGTTTACTGTAACAGGTTTCCTTTAAAAAAGATCTAGCTCTTTGTGAAGGTTTGTTGGCATATGCTCTGTTGGCAGATACTTTACTATTTAGTAAGGTGGATCCCATGTCTACCCAGCAGTGGTCATTCATTGAAGAAGGTCCCATATCTACAGAACTGAAATTCAGTTGTCAACACCAGCTGTACAATCAATTGTCAGCCTGAGTAAGGATCCTTTCGGCCCTCCTCAGGCCCTTCCTCCTCACTGACAGGATTGAGGAGCTGAACATCTTGGCTCCCATGCTATTGACCATTAACCCCAGAGCCATGTAGTCACACTTGATACTTTTCAGGTTTCCCCCGGAAGTATCGAAGTATCGTTGGTGCTCGTGTGGAAGAGCAGCAGGTGGTAATAACCTAAGGGCCTAAGCAGCCTCACTGTTGACATCTCGTCTGTGTCCTTCTGCACAAACCACTGAATCAGTTGGCTGCCCATTATCCACATACTTTACTATACAGAACTGTATTTAGTTCATTTATTCGGCATTAGTATTTGTTGTAGGGAATTTCTAGAATCTTAAATCTGTTCTTTAAGCATGCTTCAATAGAGGTTACAAATGTAAATACTACTCTGAGCTTTTTAAAAACTGCCAGAAGAAAATCTTTGTATGCATGTAGCTTTGTATGTATGTATATTTAGCTTATAGCTGTTCAGTGCAGAAATGTGCATATTTGAATATGTGTTAGCAGACTGCTCATTGGTGTGCATGGAACACAGACAAATGACCTTCCTATTTCTTTTTTCTCCTACCTGAGGAAATCTGATATTCTTGCAAAGGCCAGTGCTGATGACTGGAAAAAGATCTTAAATGTCCATGTTCCTTGTCCGCAAAGATCAATTACAGGAGAATTTTGTCATGCCTACCTTCAGGGTTTCTGGGGAAGCATCAAGGAAAATATTGCCTCCTGATTGATGCCAGTTTGTTGCAATTCTCATCTCTCCCAGATCCAAAAGCTGAAATAATATTTTTATATTGGACTGCAAAGGAGATCCCAGGTTTTCATTTTAATGTCTGCTGACAGAGGTAACCACATCCTAAACTATGTCTCAGAAATTTCTTTCACAAAACTGTTTAAAATTTCTCTCTGCTGATAGTTGGAAACCCCAGTCTGTTTTTTAGTGTAAATGTAACTCTGGCTGTCTTGAATCTATTGATTAAGTTGCAAGTGGATTGCAAAGTAGATTTAGGTTGCAGAGTGGATTTAGGTTGCAAAGTGGATTTCGGTTCAATGATCTCTTTGACTTTCATTTGTTGTTCAACCCACTACAGTTTAATAACATAGAGAAAATAGAGAAGCATAGAGAAACAATACTCTGTCTTACCTCTATTCTTCTGATCTCTGAACTTAAGAAACTCTTTCATTTAGCAGACCATCTCTGTACTTGTTGCAGTTTGAACTTTGTTCTTAATGCAAGTTGACATAAATCATATCCAATATCAGAAATGGTTTCTTTTCTAAATCATTTCCGTGTTATGAGTAATCTTTTTTACAGAAATAAATCCAGAAATAAATCATTTTTATTTTTCATGGGAACATCATCTTATCTCCTAGCTTCTATATGATTTAAAAATACACTCATATCTTTCCTTCTTGGTTTGACCGCAAGTTATTTAATCCCTAAACCATGGATGTGTCTCTCACATTTCTATTTCTTTCCATCATAGATGATGTCTTCTGGCCTTTTGAATATATTCGATCAGGAAACTTCTGCTTTTATGCCCAAATCATTAATGAAAACATTAATTACAACAAAGCAAATACATGAAAAATAGATTCTCCATAAACTCTTATTGCTTCCTGTTAATCAATTCCTTTCTCATCTTAAAAAGTGAAAAAAAGTGTTCTCTAAAAATAAGTAAGTATCCATTGAAAAACTTGTGGTATGTGTATAGTACATGCAAAATTGCTGGAGGAGTAATTGATATCAAGATGCAAGTAAGAATTCTGTAGAGATTAGGATTGGATTTACCTTTTTGCTTCAGACAAATAAATGTCTTCAGTGTCATTTACACTCTTGGTGGTTCTCTCTTACATTTATAACATTTATGGTTTAAGAGACTTATAATACATTGGTGTAGGTACTAAAAATAAAGTTAATCTCTCAGCTCTGTCACCTTTTCTTTCCTAGTGCCTTGATAATACCCCCTCATCTTAGTTGTTGTGAAGTTCTATATTGCATTAGAGTTTGTCTCCTCTGTCTAGTAAAATAAAATAGTTCAAGAATTCTTCATTAAACTTGAATTACGTGCCTCATGCATTATCCTTTAAAAAGGAAATATGCATGGAACTGGAAGAAGAAATGACACAGGGGCAGTACAATCAGAAGATTACTAAAAGGAATACCAAATAAACAAAAAGCTAAAAACATAGAGAAAACAACAGAATACTTAGATGAAAACTTGAAGATGTTCTCATTTCCAACATCCATTTTCCAGAAGAGCTAAAATTTCAAGTGTTAGGAAGCTTTCAGGTGACGTTATCCTCTACACATCTGTCTCACAGATTGAGAAAAAACATATAGATCCTAGATATAGAGATGATTGAAGAAGTAACAGACTGACAAGTTAAATTCCAAACTTTCAGAAAAAGTTGTCTTTAATGTTATATGTGTATTAACATTTTAAAATCTTATCAGCAATTATCCGCCTAATTTTATGTGACAGGACTTACATGAGCTTCTTTCTCACTTCACAAACTTGCCCAAATCTACTGTCAAAATGAGCACTTGATCTGCATGTCTTTTCTCAAAACTAGTAGTCTTTCTATTATTAAGAGGCAATTTAAAGTGCAGAGAATAAAAAGAAGTTTAATAATTTCAATGAGTTTAGAGTGTGGAATTTAAAACAGTGAGATAAGACCAAATTGTAGCAAGACAGTGTCTTCGTAGTTAGATAACTGTATGTCTAATGCTTCCAAAACTGACTGTCCTTATGTTTTGCATTTGGTGAATAGGAAAAGAGTGAGAGTTTTTGGTTTTGACATTTTTTTTTGTTCTTCCATTCCTATTTGACAATCAAAATATTAATCAAATATTTGCTACACCACAATTTAAGTAACAAAACATGAATTTAAGCTTTTACAGATCATATTGTTTATACTACATAACACTGTGATTTTCATGAATTTTGCAGAACAAGTTACAGGAATGTAATGATAATTTTTATTCTAGTATCAGGTCTACTTCTGTGTGTTTAGCTAACAGTCTTACTCTATCCAGGGGCATGAAACTCAATGGAAAAGCTTTTGTTGACTTCAGTGAATGTCAAATTGGAAACTATATACAGACTAGACTGTTCAGACGTTTCTTTTGAAGGCAATAACTATTAAAAATAATTTATTTTCATCTGTATCAAACGTCAGCATTCTTGGTAAAAATGTGGTAAAATAAGAATATTTCATTCAAAAGAGAGAAACAAAATAGTCATATCACATTAGAGAATCAAGCAGATTTATCCTCTGAAGTTCTGGCATTTAACAGTTGGATCTGGATAATGATATGAGGAATAACACACATGGGATGTGTGATAAGATTTATAAAGAGAAGCTACTTCTGACCTTCAGTTAATTGCAAAGATGAGCCCTTCATAAGTAACATCCTAATAGCAGAAGAAATGCTTTCTATCATGAACTGGGAGTTGCTAGTTAAAAAAAAAAAAAAAAAAAGCTTTGACAAGACAACTCTAATGCTGATTATCTGTTGTAAGGGCTCCGCCATACCTCCAGGGAAGTTGCTTAACTGGAGTTTTGTAGATTATAAGATAATTCAAAAGTTTGTCTGCTTACTTCAGTTTTGAACTAGGAAGGCATACAACCTGACTATTTTAACTACCCCTCATGATTGTAAATCCTAATCCATCAAAACTGCTTTCAGATTATGAACAGTCCATTGTCTTAAAGGACATTATATTGCTCAAGAAAAAAAATACAGAAAATGCATTTCACAGATATGTGAAAACCATTGTAAGAAAATCATTTTAAGAGAGGATGTAGAAACTACTAATTTTTATTTGATTGTAGAAGGAAATAGAAGGGAATTTTCTTCTTTTCAAATACATTAGAGGAATACTGATTTAGCTGCATTATTATACAGTCATTAACCCAATTTGGGGCACTACGAACAAGCTGAATAAACAACAGGAAGACCTTTTACTGGGCTGTTACCCCAGGTGTGGTGTGGATTAAGAGCTTTAAATTAAAAGAAGGTTGTGATAGAGAAGCATAAGGAATGCTTAAAGTAAAAATATTTAGACATGTCATCATAGCATTAGATTTGGAGGGTTTTTTGCATTTTATTTTCCTATCTCCTTCATACTTTTGGTGTTCTTTTTATTGAATAAAATCGATTGTGCAGAGAGAGAAATCAACAGTCCGAATAGAGAGGTGTGGAACTAGAGATGTGAGTCCTTAACTACTTTTTTACACCTGCACATGTCCAGGAGAAGATTAATAAATAGATGTAATTTCCTTTCCCATTCAAGCATACTTCAAAATACTTTAGGTGGCAGACGGGAAAAAAAAAAGAATTTGCTTAACAAAGATGCTTCTGGGGAAAAATGTCCTTTGGCTAGCCCTTGCTTCTGTCACCATAACTCCAATTTCTGAGAAGATCAAACAGTTACAGCCTGAGTATTAGGGCTGTCCTTTCAGCCTGATTCCTTGATAGGTTCCCTGTATAATTGAATGTAAGATTTAAACTGCTTAATGGGCCCAACTTTAGGAAATAATCTATCTATAAAACCTATATGTTTTGTGAGAATATTTTCCATTCTATAGAAGAGAAATACTCTTCTGGAAAACGCTGTCTAAAGTGCCAGAAAAGAAAGAGGAATATCCTCTCTTATTTCTAAAATAAGACTTTCTAGACTATGTCTTTAAATACAAGCTAGTCTGCAAAAATATTAGCCTCAGAAGACAGAGAAAGGCTAGAATAAGTCATGGTATAGAATATATATAAAGGGGTGGACAGGATTGGAAAAGTAATAAAAGAAGTTTATAGAGTAGATGAAGGTACAGATTAATGCCACAAAACTTGTAAAGAATACTGCAGGAAAATCATAAAAACAAATGATGTCTAAGAAGATCAGAAGTGAAGAAACCTACTTTGCCAATTCTCTTTTTCCTTTAAGCTCTGATCTAAGGCAAAATACATCCTTATCATTCATAATAACAATTATAATAAATGAGTAAATATAGTTCAGTGAAAGTAATTTAAAAAGGTGATTTGAGAGTTTCCTCTCCAACTATCCATTTCTGATTTTACTTTTTACCAAAAGAATGTGTCATATGGGGATTTTTTCTGCTTTGTTGAGTAATATATGGACTAAATAAAGGAGGATGTTAAGAGAACTAAATTTAATAGATGGCAGATGAGGGATATTCATCTTATGCAGAAGCAAAAACTATAGCAATACCCCAGCTTCATTCATGTTAAACATGGATGATCCAGTGGCCTGGAACATCTACCCTGTGAGGAGAGGCTGAGGGAGCTGGGTCTGTTCAGCCTGGAGAAGAGAAGGCTGAGAGGGGATCTAATCAGTGTCTATAAGTACCTCAAGGGAGGCAGTGAGGAGGATGGGGCCAGCCTCTTTTCAGTGGTGGCCACCGATAGAACTAGAGGAAACAGTCACAAACTAAAGTACCAAAAGTTCCACAGGAACTTAAGGAAGAACTTCTTGACAGTGAGGGTGACAGAGCACTGGAACAGGCTGCCAAAAGAGGTTGTGGAGTCTCCTTCTCTGGAGATCTTCAAGACCCGCTTGGATCAGCCCTGTGTCATGTGCTGTAGGTGGCCCTGCATTGTGCAGGGGGGTTGGACTAGATGACGTCTAGAGGTCCCTTCCAACCTTAGGCATTCTGTGATTCTATGATTTTGTATGCATTTAAATCTAGCTGGTATTGAGTAATACCTAGCTTGGAACATTTCATGCTATGCATCTGAATAATCTTTCTTGGTAGATCCTCTCCTAAATAGTATTTTTTCAATGTGTAATGGATATTAGCATGCTAAACACCCAACAGTCTAACAAGAAACGTTTTAAATTGTGATTAAGAATATTCTGGTCCTAAAGCGTTCTGGAACTACAGAGGCGTCTCTGTTTGTAGGGGTGTGTAAAGCCAGGCATGAGGACACCTGCGGTTGCGCGGAAGGGGCATCTGTGTCCCTTCTGTAACCCTGGAGCCAGTGTATGCCCCTTCTATGACCTCGGGGCTTGCACATGCTTTGTGTGGGACTGTACAGGGGGTACCTGTGCCCTCTGTGCGACCCCAGGGTCGGAGCATGCTCAGTCAGGCCGACAGACACTCATTGCACATTAAAAGAAGGCTCCAGAAGCCCGACAGTGGGGGCCGGAGTCTCTGGAGGTGGGGGCCGGAGCGATCTGCCTCGGCCAGCTGACCGCCCACCTACAGGGCTCCGCCAACCACCTAGGGTTAAAAATTAGCATAAGACTAATCCTGTTTCTTACTCTTCCCAATCTCCTCCTCGCTTCTACCCTATATAAGTTGATGTTTTTCGCAATAAAAATGGTGGCTGACCCTTACTTCTGTGGTGGTTTTTTGTCAGTTGTCCATTGGGGGGACGCGCCCTTGTTCTGAGCTCACCCTTGATAGCACCTTCCAGCCTGAAGGAGATCCCGGGGTGGCATCCATCTAGAGTTGACTCTCCCTTGTCAACGGACTCCGGGACCCGGTAAGGGGGAGTTCCTTACCCTTACCGGAGGGGAGGTCTGGGGCACGGGACGTCCCTGGGATCAATGAGCACACGCTCCCGGCCGGCTCGCGCCCGAGCCGTAAGACGCCGGGACGGTTTACAATATCTGTTGTATTCTAGATATTCCAATCTAACAGTATTCTTTTAGAACACAAATTTCAAGCTTTGAGTGAATGAAAGCATGGTTTTATGACTAGGCAACTATTCATAATACAGTTTGAAATGGTGCATTGTCTCCACTCTACCTGTAATGAGGCTATCATACTACAGAAATCATCTGTTGTGGAATACGGTGCTTGCACTGATTTCATTTAAAAATACAGATTTTTTGCCTTTTTCCTCCCAGTTAAATCATTGTTGAATATTACTCTCATTCTTAAGCCATTTCAAAAGTTTTGAAAAAGTTTTGGAAGCTTAGTTATCAAGAAGAAAAGGTAACAGAGGGGTAGCAAATAACGTGTATGTAACCTATTTGAAGTGAAAGTAGAAGCAATCTTCAGTTAGAGTAAGGACAGGAATTAGTAAAGCAGTGGTATTTCTGCCGCTAGAGTATAAAACCAAAGGAAAATACAGGGCTTGCCCTATCCAAAGTTACTCCATACAGTTATGACTGGATATTAAGAATAACTAAAATGAAGTCTCACTATGCTATCCCTATGTTTTTTTTAACAGTAATAAGTATGTGCTGGTGGTGTAACTAGTGTTATTCGTATTCTTCTTAGTGCCTTTAAACTCCTAAGGAGAAATAGCACAGATGAAGATGATGTTTTACATTCCAGTATAAAACCAGTCACTATGGAAACAGCTTAAGCAATAAGTCCTAGTTACAATTATGTTAATACAATTCAGGAGGGATATTATATCTCCTATCTCTTCCTATTAAATATAGTTTCAACACTATTTAAACCTGTGTGACTGTAATAAGGGTTGGATGTATGGATTCACACAAATTGCATTAAAGCATCAATTAAGGTTCAGAAGCAGATTTTTTGGGGGGGCATTTTCATGACCTTATACTTCATGGATAATCTAAAAAGCAAAAATATTTTCAGTAAAGTTACTACAAACTCTTAAACCTGTCTGAATTGGAGAAGGATTACAAATATAATGTGAAAGCTTCAGAAAAAAATCCAGTCACTGGCCAGTATAATTTGTGGCAATATGTCAGGTTTTGCACAAGTGTATTTGGTTTAAAGTTTTGTCAATTTATTATCATAGCTTGAATTAGATTAATTAATGAGAATGCATACTTAGTTCTGGCTTCAAATTGCCTTATTTTATAGTGCATGCTCCTTTCTATATGATTAATTTCAAAATTTTCTTCAATAGAGAGCTAAATTCTAATTCTACTTTGCAATAGTAAATACAAATCCTTCTTTCTCCTTAACAGTTTGTTCATTTCAGCTCTAACTAGTAAATAGTTGAATGGAGAAACAAGAAATGGAAATGGGACTAATTTTCAAAATATGTTGACCTTAAAGTAACATTGCTTTCAGAAAAATCTGTTCTGTGAAAAACAGCTGACTCTGCTCATAAATCCAGTATTCATAAATGCTGTATTCAGAAAAAAAAATCTAGCTCAGATGAAAATTACATGCTCATCTTGCCAATTATGTCTAGAATGAGACTCTAGAACGTCATAAAAGATTCTAAGAATCTTTTCTTATTCTAAGAATCTGTTCATTATTTCCACTCCATCCTCTTTTCAAATCTATTTTGCTTCTAATTAATTGGATTAGCAATGGTTTGAGGACACTGTTACTTAACCATTGTTAGGGACCTTGTGAAATACTGTAGAGCATCAGCATAAATGACTATAATGTACAACACTTAAATTTCCTTATTATAGTTACTTTCAACTACTAATAATATTTCCCTGACAAACATGACTTATTCTCCTTCAGATAAAACTTAGTACATTTTTAAAGATTTCTTCTGCAAAAGAACAAAGTTCTCTAAAATTTTAATCTAAAATAGTATGTTAGGAAAAACACAGTAAGATTTTATAGTGAGGGGTCTATCTATTCGGAACAGTTGGCTCCCTGATCCTGGGCATTTCATAATTATTCATATCTTTATACTAAAAATTCTGTATTTTTGAGTACTTTTCTTTAACATATAACTGTTTGTGAGCATACAATTTATGACAAAATATTTGGAAGATAATGGAAACAAAAGTCTCTACAAGAATGCTTCGTAATGTAATTTTACATTGACATTACATTATTCTTGTTTAATACTGGTATTGGGAAATATATCTAAACTGCTTAATTCCACACAATGCCATCACAACAAACATAAAATGCATCACTTCAGTGTCTGTTTAGTAAATGATTAAAATTTGACTTATTGTGTCACTTATATTGGATTTCTCACAATCAACTCAAAAATTACTTCTAAAATGAAGATGTGTTTCTTCTTCCAGTCCCTGTATCACACTGGGTATAATGTCATATTGTTAATCCTGGTATGCTGCCGGCCCAAATTAAGGTCCATATAGATGTAAAAACAATCCCAAGCCTAGGATGAGCACAGCTAGCAGATCTTTTCAAGTATTTCCTTACAAATGGGGAGGAATGGAACCATCTATCACAGCTTACCGACTTGGCTGGTTGTCTCTGTTGTCCGAGTGACCTAAACTGTACTATTTAGAGGATATAATCCTTTATGGGATGGAAGAATTTTCTGCTCGTGCTAGCTCGTAAAGCTGAGAATTCTAAATCCATGTCTCTTTTATCGATAACCCCACAGTTTAAATTAATTTGAATTTATGTAAATAAATTTAGTTTTAAATTATTTTTTTTTAGAATTTCCTTACTGCAATCGTGGTCTATACTTGAACTCTTCCATTTAAGGAAAAAATAAGTAAAAAAGTACATAAAACTATACTTTTTGTAAAAGTTCTAAACATGTAGTTGTTCATGCTGCTCTATTTGTTTTTAGACACATAGTATGGCAACATAATGAACCAAGTTAAAGCAATTTGCATATAGGGTCCAATGACATTAGCCTAGTCCTTTCCTTTCCCCATCTTTGAAACTGACTTCTTAAGCAGATGCCACTTAAATAATCTACTCCAGGTAAAAATGTCTTTTTATTTATTCCAAAGCTTTCTGGATCTGTGACTTCTTTTAGTTTATATGCCCCAATCTGAATGGGACAAAATTTCTATCTGGGAAATTTTATTTCCCTAAATACCCTTTTAAGGTGCACAGGGAAAAAAGCTTATCTGGTTGCTTTTAATTAAATGCCTGGTTAATCTACAGCAAAGACAAAGGGGAGGAACTAGCCTTGTCAGGTGTGTGAGTACTATAACAAACAGTGCTTTGTAAAAATATATAATGGTCTAAAATCCACAATGATGAATTGAACACTCAATTCTGGCATCTTAGAAATGTTTGTGAAAGATGATTTCTCTGTAAGAACTTTCATAATACTTACAGATTCATTTATAACCTGGTCATTTGCATTGAAAAGATTTTCATCCCTCTGCAATATCAGTCAGAAATTCTAAATCACCTGTTTGACAACAGTCAAAGTAATTTTGTGATGCTAAGCCATATGCTCTAGATCCCTAAGATTTCAAAATTGTTAACTTTGACAGGAAAGAGAAGAAAGAGAGAAATCCTGCCTAAAATTTTATCTAGTAACACTATGAATGGAAAGGGGAGTGCTCTAAATATGAAGCCATTTTCAAGACCACTCAGTTCCATTTTCAGCCTGAGATGGCTTATTGCTTTCTTGTATTAGGCCTGGAATCCATTGTTTAAACTGTAAATGTTTTGCAGCACACTTTCTCTGATTTCTTTTTCTATAGATGTGCCTGATTTAACATTATGAGTTCCATTTTTCTTTTAAATGGAATAGCTTAGAGAGGTTGCCTGAAGTTCACTTCAGTTCTTTCAGCAACTTGGAGCTCAAACTTGCAAATATAGTATCTTTATGAACCTAGATCAGGACATGCACATTCTATTACACCATATCAAAAAACATTTTCTGGATTGTAATCTGAGGGTCAGCTTCCATTTAACCCGTCTTCTTAGTAAAAAATTCATAGAAATAATGTATTTCAGCTCACTTCTAGGATGAACAGAATATGGGGCAGATATATATCCTATCACCTTTTGAAGGCTGAAGGCAATAAAAGGTCAAGCCTTTTAGCCTTCTACCCATAAAGAGTCAGTAGCTGTTTACATTGTCCTGGAGGTGATAAGGAGTGGTTAGCGTATGTTCCTGTGTTTTGTACTTGTCTTTTGTTGAGAGCACTAAAAACTAGAAGGTCTGTGGACAGAAATGGAGAGTGGGGATCACTGTACTGTCTGGCACTGGTAAGCTGTTCTTTTTTAATGGGCTCCAAATTACTTCAGCTGGCATCCTCCACTGGGACCAGAGAACACTTATAAAGGGGAGAGCTACCAGATATGGAAGTCTCTTAGGTCTTGTGGCTTTGACTTTTATTTTTGCTTCCAAAGCCTGCTCTTCCTTAAAGGGGGTTTGGCTAGCCTGACAGGACTGAGGTGTGATGAGGGGTTAGTACCTCTTCAAGTTTTATGCTGTCACGAAAACTGGAGGAGTCACAAGGCACTGTGCTCTGCTGGCATTCTAAAGACTTGTGGGTCTCATTTAATTATTTTATTTCTTACGCCTTATTACTACCAGCTGAGACCCAAGTATGATTATATACTCAAGATTCCTGTATTCCAGCATCTATTTCCACTTGAACTAACCGTATATTTTGGTTGTAATACCCAAGTTTTGAAATACTTACAGAGCAGTTTATTCTTACTGCTATGCAAAAATCAAAATCCAAAACATTTCTTAGGAAGTTTGTCTTGCTATTGCATGCTTTAAGTAGATAATAAAACAACAACAGAAAAAAAAGAGTTAGTGCAGCTAGTTTCGCCAGTACTCCCTGCTATTGCCTCTCCTATAGCACAAATCAGATATGTTAAAAGGGCAAGGAAGAGATTTCTCACCCACCTATATAGAGTTAGAGGAGTTCATTCCTAATAAAACTGCTGGCCAGTGTCATGTACTATGAACAGCAAATAAATTGGTGGTGGTTTACAACCCTATTGTGCACTATTTTTTGAAAATTGGCTGTAAAGTACCAACATTCAGCTTTGGCATACTTTGCTACAGGCCCTGTATATCTGTCAGAGTTTCTGTTTTGCACAAATAGCAGAGCAGTAGGGCAACAGTCTCTCAAACACTGGTGCTGGGTCATCAGCTGTCTGTCTAAGTGAGAAAATAAAAAGGCAGGATGCTTTAAAGTGAAAAGAAATAACTTTTGACAATCCACTGTTGTGGAACACCAAAAATCTGTCATTCTTGTGACTCTCATAAACTGACCCAAAAAGCTAGTTAAATGCTCAAATAAACCTTGAGTGTTATACTGCTGGGATTGGAACACCTTTTTGCTTTTACTATATACTCTTGAAGTACTAGACAAACAGATGAAAGTCCTTTCTTGAGAAGAGATGATCCCCTTGTATTAAAGGTCCATCTAATATAAAAATTTCCCCACTGTGACATTCTTCAGAGTTATCTTTTGTATTGGTCATTATCCTCTTTGCACTCAGAAATGGCAATAATTTGGCAGTGTTTCCTTGCCATAGTGGATATTGAATTAGATGACACTGTTTTAACTGTTCTATTTTAAATTATGCTATTTTAAAGTTTTACTAGTGGAAACAAGTATTTATAGCCTTTCAGGATATTTAACTCACTAGCCAAAAAAAAAAAAAAAAAATATATATATATATATGCTGAGACTTCTTGCTGTGGATTTATTAGCATATCCATTAAAGTACTGTGGTGCGGTGAAGGAAGAAATGAATTTGCTTATATTTATTGTCTTTCAATTTGTCTTTATTCCATATTTACAAATAATATATAAAGAGTTAGAAAAAGATTCATAGTAGTTTTTTCTTTGTCACAAACTACAGGATTAAAGGAAATGAAAGTATGGCCATCTTTAAATGACGGCGAAAGAATTAATTGGCTCCATGCTGCTATGTCTTTACTCATTCTTGCCTATTCTACACTTTTCTCCTTTCATCATTTGAGCAAATGGGAACCTCGTGATTGGGGATATTATATACCAACTTCATTTCATTTTATCACCAAAGGCAACTCAATACCCACAAATCCATGGGCCCTGATGGGATGCACCCCAGAGTGCTGCGGGAGCTGGCGGACGTCGTAGCTAAGCCGCTCTCCATCATCTTTGAAACATCCTGGAGAACGGGGGAAAGGCCAGAGGACTGGAAGAAAGCCAATGTCACGCCAGTCTTCAAAAAACGCAAGAAGGAGGATCCGGGCAACTACAGGCCAGTGAGCCTCACCTCTGTCCCCGGAAAAGTTATGGAACTGTTGTCTCCAGGCACATGGAGGTGCTCAGGAGGAGTCAACATGGATTCACAAAGGGGAAATCATGCTTGACTAACCTGATAGATTTCATGATGGGATGACCAGCTGGATAGATGAGGGGAGAGCGGTGGATGTCATCTACCTTGACTTCACCAAAGCTTTTGACACCGTCCCTCACAACATCCTCCTGGACAAGCTCTGGAGATGTGGGATGGATAA
>JAWLRI010000389.1:151100-169515 GCA_034781795.1 Crypturellus tataupa
GGATCAAGGCCTAATCCACATGGAGTCTGCGTCTCTGATTCCCTCCGATTCCTTGGGCCGGCAAGAAGTTTCCAAAATTCCAGGACTATGCAGTTAGCTCCACATAAAGACACACAGCACTCAGGAACACCACAGACACTCCAGTCCGACTGCCGCTCTCCAAACGATCAGGATTGTGGTGTGCTGGTGGAATACGCACACGCTACATACATGAACAAACAAAGGTCTCTCTTTAAAGAGTGGTGAGTTTTTTTGAGTCACTATTAAACAGAACAGCCTAAGGAAAAGCACAAATGGCAATATATACTAATGTTGAAAAGGCAACAAACTGGTTTGGCCTTTCTTTTTCATTTTAGGCTTTTCTTCCTTGTGTAAGGATGTGCTTTGATGGCAATGCCCAGTCAGTGTACTCTTTGGACCTCATCCGAGCATTAAAAAAAGAAAGCACAAAGTGTGAAATAATGCTGGTTAAGAAGAGTTGTGGATCTGATTCTTCTAGTAAACCTTTTTCTAGAGTGGTATTGAAATAAAAGATTAGTGTTTTTCATGCATATTCTTTTATAATTACCACCAAGCAGAGCTACCCTCACTTTCCTACAGTTGCCTGCTTCTCTGGATATTCTTCTTTTGAAAAGATTTATTTCTCTTTTGAAATGAAGCAGATTTCAGTTCTTCTGGAGAATAAGCACTTTTAGGGAGTACACTTTCACAGGAATATTGTTTATTGATCTATAATAGGTTGCACTTAAATTATGTGTTGATTACATGCTACCAGTATATTGTAAAAAATATGACTTTTATGTCCTTTTTTTCTTTTCTGATTATGCTTTGAAATTGTTATCTCATTTTACAACAGCTGACTTTAATCTTTGTTCTGCTTTATTTCTTTTTATGCAAAAGTCATTTTGAGTAACTTGAGTTACTTACATCTCAACTTGGAATGGTCCTTTACCTGGGTATTTGGTAGTACTGCTGTTATTTGATCCCAACTAATAAAAATGTTGCTACTTTGAACTCTTACATTTATGGCTTCAGTTTGTAAATTGGTCAAAATGAATAGCCCTATGTAAATGTCACTGATATTACCTAATTCTGAGATAATAAAAGCATTGATTAAAAGTACCAAGGGCCACAACTAATACATAGGTTTTAGCCTTTTAATCCAGTGCAGATATTGTGACCAGATTACTTCTGTAATGAATCTACAGTCTGTCTAAAATCAACCTGAAAATTTGAAACCTTATGTCTGGTGTTGAATGTGTCCGGTCTCTGAAAGAAGCAACCCCTGTAGCATTAAATCCTCTTTTTTTTTTTTTTTTTTTTTTTTTTTCCCCAATTGAGCATTATGATCTCAATGAAAATTTGCAAGGACCGTGCCAAGAGGAGTTTCAGCAATTTCCTCCCAGATAACTTCATGCATCATTCCTGTACTGTATACAGGAGACATAGATTTCAAGCTTCTGTTACTCTTTGGCATTTTCTTACAGACTTTCTTTCTTACAGTAAAACAGATTATGTAGGCTGCTTCCCATAATGATACAGACAAATAAAACTATTATGCTTTCTTCCTGCTTTTCTTTCCTGAAGAATTCTATTCAGGGACTTATTGTTAAAAGAAATTGTCTTCACACGAATTTCACTTAAGAGCAAACATACTGCAGTAACACAGAGAAAGCAGCAATGGGCTCTAAATAATGAAGAGGCAAATTTTACAGATAGTGAATGGACCAAGTTTAACAAAGTGGATAAAGTTTAAAGAGTTTTCTTAGTGACCATAATGTCTTGCATATAATTGCTAAACCTTTTGCCTTTTTCCTGGTTAGGTTCTTCATTTGAAAGTTGTTACATCTTGATATAAAGAACAGAGACCTGTTTTATATTCTTCATATAAAGATGTTATCACACTGAAACTGAATAATTACCTCAAATGACCTTTTTTTTTTTGAGAAATACTTGACAAATAACCATTGAGATTCTTCTGAACCCTTTCTAATACCAGACCTCTGATTTCCTTAGAGTACCAAGAACAAGTCAGATGCACTCAAATCCTCTGAGACAACCCAAAGAGCATATATAAGTTTCTTTTTCTATTTCTATAATTATTTATCTGTTACTGTGTCACTTTCAGTTAAATTTCATATCATATTAAATTTCAATCATAAAACTATTTCTCGGCCAGATAGCCTAAGATGCAGTAGAAAAATAGCCAAATGTTTTAAGTAAAACTTCAAGCAAGCTTGTTACCCTATAAGGGATAATTTGGGTTAGCATCTGTGAATCTAAACTGAATTCTAAACTGGGCATAGGAGGAAAGGACTTCATTCAAACTTGAGTCATACACTTAAATTTAAAACAATATTTTTTGAGCTTCATTTACACACCAGGTTGTTTATTCTAAAATGATTAATATTCTGGGAATATGCTGGTAAAGAGAAAAAAAAAAAACTACAATTCCTCTGTCCCCTCCTCCTCCTAGCCCCCTAAAATAACTCTTACAACTGTGTCTACAGTATGAAGTTGTAAATAGAATGTAAAATAATTAAAAGACAGAATGTATAAATAAAGAAACTCTAGGAAAAAGAGGGAAGGAAATAACCCTAACTGGTTACTATAATGTGCTTCATATTATAGAGCACTTAAGAATTCAAGATGGGTATATAAAGGAAGAGGCAGCTACAAATCTTTATCCTCAGTCTTTCTATCAAGGCTCTTCCAAAGAAAGATAAATAATGTTAGAGAGAAGAGAATTTTAACCAATTCTCCAGCACAAAAGCTGGAATAAGTGTTCCAGGACAGAGTCTAGAACAGAAAGTTGTTGTTTTCCCCATTTTTTTAAAAATAATAAAAGAGGCACTGAATCTTTTAGATATATACAATCTTACTGATTTCCTTTCTATTACTTTTTTTTCCTCTTTGCAAAATTGCAACATGTGACTTTGCAAATCACCATTTCCCTAGCTGACATAATATTTGATGTGAAAGATCAATTTTATGTGGTCCTTTCAAAGAAGCATGCAAGTGTTAAAAATCTCTTCAGAGCCAAAATAAGGGAAATGTTGATTCCTCACTTGGATGATAGTTAATGGAATTTTGTCTGACACAACAATTTGGGGGATTTTGAAAGCAGGGTGAAATCAGTCTGCTTTGACTAGCAGCTTTTGGGAGACCTTAAAAAAAAAAAAAAAAAAGATGAGGGAAGAGATTCTCATAATGACCATGCTAGTGGAACAGATATGAGGGCAGGGCAAGAAATCTTAGTAAGAGCATTTTGAGGGTAATCAGTCATAGGAATATTAGAAATGCCTGAAACTGCTCTAACTTCTCTCATTAGGGTCAGAACAATGCTTTTTGCTTTTATAGAATACATATAGTACTAGTAAGATACTCTTAAAAATTTCCATTATGGGATAATGGTTATAAACAAATCAGTGAAATTCTTGAAGTCTGACATGTAAAGTCTAATAAAAAGCTATCAAATGTGAATTCCAGTGAGACACGTACAGGTTCCCTAGTGGGAAAAAAAAAAAAAAAGAAAAGAAAAAAAGTTAGAAATTTTAAACAAATATATATACTTACCAGTGAAGGGAAATGACTGTTCTTTATACTGTACAACAATTACATTAAATAAGTTGCAATCATCTTCATTTATGAGTTAACGTATCCATTTTCTGAGAGAAGAGTCCTAAGTCAACTGCTCAGTTTACAGTCTCTAGAACTGTAATCATTATACAATCATTCTTAATTGTATCACAATGCTCAGAATTAGGCAAAGCAAAAAGTGGCACAACTCAGCATTGTAAAAATAAACAATTGCTGCTAACTTCTTGTCATGCATGATTTGGTTTGCTTGATAATGGATAATTAGTATTAGCTCAATATTGATGGGACAAGAGCTCTTTAAGAAGTGGAAGATATCCAGAAAGTTAATTTTACAAGCCTTGTCATTTAAATAATTATAATCACATAGGCCTGCTGAATTTGTTATGGTTCATTGTTTTCAAAGACCAGATAAAACAAAAATATGAGTGTGCAAAAAAAAGAAGATAGACTTTTGAACCACAGATTTTAGCTGTCTCTTCAGTGGTTCAAATTTGATGTGAAAGTTCACATCTCAAACTTTCATTTTAAAAATGATTATGCTCAAGAAACTTCTGTAAATTCCGTATATTGATATTTATCTGTATTTTTAGTTCAAATCCTATCTACTTGCCCCCAGAATTTTTTAAATCGTGGGTGGGTTTTTTTTGGAAATATATTTAGTAATAAGATAATGATAATAAAGATAATAAGCAGTGTGACCATACCGAAAACCAGATCCTAAAGCTACTCAAAAGTGTAATTTGCTAATAAATTCTTCATCTCATATGCTTTTCCTGTCTTGGAGGAATTAAGCACTTCTCAATTATAGCTGATAAATCACAATCAGTAAAGTATACTTTTTGATATTCCTGAAGTATTTTGAGGAGTTAGGAGGAAATGCAACTCCTCTTTTTCATCCCAAATCTGTATAGAAGATCAAATCTATATGGAAGGTCTTTAGGATGTGTTCACTGTCAATTTAAATTTTATTTCTTTCCAATCACAGGTGACTTTTACTGCTGTGATTAACTAACACACACTCAGTGTATTCACTCTAAGTTTATCACTGGATGCAATGTTTGATCCTGTTCTGACTTTACACTTGCTACAGAAAGCTATTTTATATTTCTAGATGTGATATTATTCTTCATGAAAGATTGATACTATAGTTCAAAAGATTTCTAAAATAAATTATTACAATTTAAATTTTGGTTTTAAATAATGTTCTGTATGATGCTGTTTCATCTGAAAGAAAAAACATCTGTGTTTTCTAACTGATTATTAATTCAAAGTGTGTTACAGAAGCAGCAAATCCCTACATTGGTAACTGAACATATTTAATAGAAAGGGACCCGAATGTACTGACAGTGGTGTTCAGGAGCTCCTGTGTGGCCATTTGTCTTTTTTGTAGGCCCTTTGACATATGAAAAATGTGGAGAAAATGACTCTCTTGCCACTGTTATGCAAGTTCCAGTGCTTGCAGATGAAACGAATCTTCTCCCTTGTAGAGGAACTGGAGTTCCTCGGCCTCAGGGATAGTTCCTTGGCCTCCTTAAATAGGAATGCCATAATTTCTTTCCCAATTCAGTAGAAGCTGTGACTACCCTCTTTAGATAGATGTGGCAAAAGAAAAAAAAAAGGGAAATCCTATAATGTGCAGTGTCTGGAGACATGGAAGTCCAATGCCCTTGTTCCATGTAGCTCTTTTTACAGGCATCTCAAGATCTCAGCTTGCATAGCAGATGTGATGGTACCTCAGTCCTTTACAGACTATGCTTCAGATGTGCTACATATAGAAAGAAGGTCCTTGAACAGTACTGGCAGGTGTCCCGTCTTTTGGTGGGCAAGACGAGGAATAGGAGAACTGTGAAATAAATGTGGGCAAGGAAGGAGAAAAGCTGTTCCTCTAGTTATGCAGCTATGTGTACTACCTGTTGCAGGAGAAATGTGCCTTCACCATCTATATTTACTATTGCGTATTGGGCCTCTTGTGAATAAATGGTAGAAATCTACAAATGGTAGAAATCTGTCTGGTAAATAATGGAAGATGCCTACCCATGCCAGACCAACCTACTTCCCTCTGCATACCTTCCCTGTGCAGATGATGTCCATTTTACCCTAGAGACTGCCTGGAATTTACCTTGTCTTCATCTGACATGCCAGGCATGTGGTGGCTCTGGAAAAGTGAGGCCTGGCTGCTGAAATGAGAAGTAGGAATTTAATTACTGTGATTTATTTGCCAAACAGGAAGAGAGAGGCATAACTTTTACCTCTCATGAGAGCTGAAATTAATGCTTCACTAGTGTGTAATCCTAGCAAACCACATTTCAGTTATGGATACTGTTTCCATGATGGCGTGTGAAGGCTGGGATTTCAGTTTCATTATAAGTCAACATAGGGCATCAATTTTGAACCAATGTGTGGCTTTTTGTCATGTGCAAAGGTGTACATACATGCAAACTCTTAACCTGCTTGTTGTAAACATTCTTTACTGAGACCTGCACATTGCCTCTCTTTGTGATGATATGTCCTGTTGCTGGCTGACAACAACGGGGATTGTGGCACAACTGGCTACTGTGCAAGAATATTTTAAACCTAGTGTGAGATTGTTTGTTCAAATAGGTATAAAAGTCTCTTTGGTGAAGGGCTCCCTTGTCACTTCAGTGTTTACTCTGCAGTAACAGCCACCCACTCTCATGCAGTCTATGTTCTGTGGCAGAGAAATACGGTGTAGAGGATAGGGCTATTTTTCATATGTTTTAGTCTGAAATTATGTTGTCATGCAACATTACCTTCTGAAGAAATACAGCAAGGACTTCCTTAAGCCTGTGTACACTTCTCAAAATGATGAAAATTATTTTAAACCTTAGTAGATTTGTCCTTTATCAGATGTTTTGAAATTTCTCTGCTTGCTGTAGCTATGAAGAACAGTCAACATTTCCTCAGAATTTATTTTTCTCTAACTAAGCAGCTGGAGCAAAAAGAGGCTAAGTTCTTTCATAATACATTTTAAATGAATTTTATAGACTCAGAAGTGTTTTCTCTTCTCTGCTTGGGCTGAATAGGCATACTGTGGAGCAAAAAGCAGTTTTAGCAATCTAGCTACACAGCTTTCATCGAACCTAGTTTGCAAGGAGAGCTTGCTCATGTGTGCATGTGAAATGTCATGTGCTTGTAATTGCTCTTTCTTCTTCTCATCATCCTAATAGATCTCTTCTACATCTGCTGCGCATCAAATTCTCTTTCTTAAGTCTGTGTAATTACAGAGTATGCATTCTAATAATTCCTTTAAGCATCAGGAGTGCTTAAGTGTTTTGTATATCAGTTTATTCATGTAGAGGCATGCCACGCAGAGAGAGAGCACAGCATGAACCTCAACTCTTTATTCAAATAAATATGTCTTAAAAATCTAACTCCTGAAAATCATACTAAGACAGAGGAAAATTGGTAAAGATACTGTAATATCAACATAGTGAAGCAATTTTATTAGTCTTTCTCTTGCAGATATCAGTCTAAAAATATCGGTTTTTCTCTTTTTACTTTTGCCCAGAAAAATATGGTTAATGTATAAGACTATTGAAAATTAAACTATGTTTTAAGCTATGCATAAAGCTATGCTTTATGTTTTTAATAAAGACTCTTCTTGGTCTCATAAACCTAATTTTTATATCACTTCTGTAAATTTTTTTTTTAACTTGCATAATTTAATGGACAAGACCTTGATTGTCTAATCATCTTTGCTCCATATTTGACACCACAACTGTAACAAAAAAAGGAGAAAAAAAAAGAAAAAGAAAAGCTATAATTCACTACAGTATTCAATATTTGTTTTCCAAACATAGCTTAGGAATGTCAGCACTGCTGGGATGATCTGAAAGGTTATTCATGATGGCTTACCATGCTGACCTTTATTTATGACTGGAGTAAACAAGTCAGTGAGGATATACAGTATTGAGATTTTTATTCCTTCTTTCTTCTCACTTTTTAATTGTGACCTGTCCATAAGAAATTTCTTTGAGAGAATTATCTTATAATAATAAGCACTAATTAGCTGTTGAACTGAGTCTAACATATGGTGCAGCAGAACTCGCCCAAAACTTGCTTGAATGGAATAGTGCCATCTGCCCAAGCTGAGCTCAGCTAGCAATCTGTCAGGATTTGTCATTTTAACCTCTTCAATAATTAAAGAGAAATTGGCATGAGCATCTAAAAAGAGGGAACCTCCTGAATTACTCTTGGACCTGCAGTTTCTGTGTTATTAAGTAGTCTCAGGAAATATTAACATCTCTTAACACCGGTAAAAACAAACTCTATGCACCATTTTTTCCTCTCATCTCTGAAACTAAGAATGTGATGTAAAACATATTTAGGCTAAAGAAGACCTGCAGATTTATAAGTTCTGCAGCACTGCCTAAAACTGTAAATTTGGTCTATTTTTATTTATTTATTTCAAGTATCTTATCTTTAGCATTAATGGAGAGAAATATCTTAATTGAAACTTAAAATTCAAATATATGCCAAGTATTTGTTTTTCAACAAAGAAAACACATATAGTTTTCTGTCTTGCTAATATCTATCTTATGATTTTTGATGCTGAAAAATCTTCTTTAATTTCTTTTTTTCTTGTCTCTGTTGGAAGAAATGAACCTCATTGAACCTAAGGGAGATTATTTATATTAGTTTTGTGTTGAAGTAACAAGCTTGTATTTCCATAAGTAACTTTGACCAAAGTCATTACCCAACACAGAATTTTAGACACTATATAATGCACACTGAACTGAATAAAAATTTGAAAATACGCAAGTTAGCCTGTTAATATAACTACTGAAGAAAAGAATTTTTTTTATACTAGCAGTCTGTGACAGGAAATAAAGAAATGAGAAAATAAAGAAATTGAAATAAAGATATGAGAAATAAAAGGAAATAAAGAAATGAGAATAAATTGGAAATAGCAAATCATTGATGCTATTTTTCTTTCAAATTAAAAATACCTTCAGTAATGTGTGTTTTCAGTCCTTGAGCAGTCAATGCCTGCTTTTAAATAACTAAAAGGAATCATCTTGAAATAGTCTCTGTAGATAAGAATCTTATTCTCAGAGAATCTTTCTTCCATCTCCTTGTAGCATAATGCTCCCAAAGGACAGTCCTTTATCACAAGGTAGCCCCTGATATTGTGATAGAACTGTCTTTTCTGTCCCTTTCACTCCCATCAGATGATGACATTCATCAAGTATGAAGAGCACTTACAAATGCTCTAGTTATAAACACATAGGATTACATAGCAATTATTCTTCAACTTCCAAAAAATTATTTGCAGAGAAAAGTGCAAAAAATCATCCAGCAACCTGAACAGAAGAAAATCACTCTTACTTGCTTCAGGAGATCTTATTCTCCTGAGTATAGGATGAGGCAGAAAGGCAAAGGCCTGATAATGGTGACCAGTGGAAAGCTGAACACTGAAGCTTGTTCACTGTTGTGGGAAATTCCCTTTGGACAGGTGTCAAGCGTCTGGACCTTGAGTCTTTGGTAGTGAGCGTTTACAAGTTACAGAAAAAGATGATGACAATTAGAATCTTTTCTAGCATTTTATTTACACTAGAATAATGGGAAAAGACAGGTCTATTTGCATCCTTCTTATTAAGTCCCTGGTCATTACCCTAATATTTCAGCTGTAGGTGGATCTACATCATTTCATATCTAATCCTTCAGGACTGAAATAAACAGTGATTCTAACAACCAATCTGCAAAGAGTAGTTTTAGACTAATTATGATCTATTTCAACTGGATATTTCAACTGAATTAATGTGCTCCCATTTTAGAAGGCATAATGAATTTAGGATCCCTATGCTGACCAACATTGGTGAGAGTTCAATTGAACAACTTTTTTTTTTTGCTTAACATGTTGAAAACTGAAAAATGAAAAAGTCATAGGGAAGTAGTCATTTATTTTTGATTAAATTCACGTTAAATCTGCATTAGCAGAGAATCTGTAGAATTATCAGCCTTATACCAGTAATACAGGTAAATATAGGAAAGGTTTTCACTAAATGAGGATTATATTATTTTTTATAGTTAGCAACCTAATAATTTGATTACTTCTCAGTACAATAACATAAAGCAAATATCCTATGTTCAACTAGTAAAAAATTGAAGTTTGTGAAGGTAGCAGTCTTTTTAATAACCTGATATTTTTAAAGTAATATCTGCTAAAAATATTGAATTCAATCATATCATAATCAACCATTCAATCTAGAAACTGACTGCAATTTACAAGAGCAGTTAATTTATACATATATATATATATATATATACACACACACTACATAATCCTCTTGTAGAAATATGGGATAAAAAGAATTAAGAACCTGATAAGTGATGCACTACTGAATGGCACAAGACAATTGACAAGTAAAAGTATTGTAGTAGTGTTTCTTCTTCTTTCCTAAACATAGTAATCAAGAAAAAAAAATCTACTTATTTTTTATTTTCAGAACCTGAAAATAGCTACTAAAACCATAAAGCAAGTTTTAAATTCAGTTTAAATTCAGGCACAGTTATGGTTTGTTTCATATAGTTTGTTTCATATGGTTTGTTTAAATTCAGACTTGTTAATGTGAAGAAATACCCATGCTATTTTGTTTTGAATGTTTGACTTATGGAGGATTCTTTGCTAACAAAATTAAAAGAAAACAATTCATAACAATATTTTGTTAATCCTAAAAATAAAAAAGAAAGAAAGAAACCTCACTCAGATCTAAATCAGTACTGGTCCTCTTGTGAAAAAACACATAAATTAATTTGCTATCTTATAATTGATTTAAATAGTATTCAGCCCGCTATTTTTGGCAAAGGTTCTGTACAATATTAAAAAAAAGCCTTCAAAACAAGCAAAAAAACCACTCATTTATTTAATTGAAGATGTGAAATGTTTCCAAGTTGCTTTTAATACCATTAGTCACAGAGTACACTTACACAAACTAATCAAGTCATTCAAGACAGAAGTGAGAGAATAGACAAAAAAATACACTTATAGGGGTTTTAAGAGAGAGACGGAAAACTATAATATCATGTTTGCATCTTTCTGACAGAAGTCAGCGACAAAATAAAATATCAGAATGAAATGAAGAGTGACTGAATGAAATAACATGGACATAAATACTGATACCACAGAGGATGTCCTACTCTTGCATAAAGTTGTCACTGTCAACCCATTATGTTACGGAACAGATGTAGCAACATTTTAAAAACACTGGAAAGAAAGGATTTGGATATAACCTCAAAAATCTTAGAGTTCAAAGTTCCTATATTAAATATAGTCATATAATATCACAACTCATCACCAACACTTCATTCTCTACCTTCAAGTCTCAGTAATCTGAGATCAATAATCAGTAATAATTTGATTTTTCCATCACCCTATGGGATCCACAAATATTTTGTAACTCTCTGCTAAAGACCTTGGAAAAGGTCACATACAAATCTTTAAATAGATTGCTTGAAAAAAAGAAATACTATTCTTTCATTTTCCTTCCTTCATGATGCATTTTCCAGCAATTATGGTTTTTCACCTTATCACTTACATGAGCAAACTTCTGTACCATTTATCTTCTTCCAGGTATCTTCTTATTTTATGTCCTTTCTAGAATTACCACTACAGAATGCCTAAATTTTAAAAGGCTGGCAATTGTAGTAGTGACTACTTTGATATAGAGACTAAGTTCCAACCAATATTTTTTTTCTTTATCCTAAAATTTCACCCTCCAGCTTAAAATCATCTGCCAGGAACCGAGGTATTGGGTTATGCAAAGCTTGAGAAGAGAATAAGAGAACAGATGACCATATTGAAATAAGCATAAAGACAGTGATGATGAAGAGAGGGGTTCTTCAAAATGGCAAGATAAGCAAATATTGGTGACCTTCATACAAACTGTCTCTAACGTCAGTGCAGTTATACCAGAATGTTTATTTTTAATCTTGTTCTCTAATAAAGCAGCAGTATTTTCAAACCACAAAAAGTCATGTCTATTTACTCAGCTGTATTACTGCTGTTAATCATTTATAGAGCATCATAAATTTGTACAGTATTTTACAACTAAAGAGATGTGTTCTATAATTCAAATCCTACAATTATACAGCAAAATCCAATTTAAATGTGAGAATCAGAAAATATTACAATACAAGAAACAAAATTTATTTTCAAAGAAGGATTTCCAAGAAAGATTTTAACGCACTCCATGCACTCCAACACTGCCAGAACTCCAGGTCATTGGACCCGAAGCAGTAAGCCTCAAAGAAAAAGCTAAAATATTATCCAGGTTGTTCTCACACAAACATAACTGAGATCCAAATGATGGGTTTTTTTAATTTATTTTCTTTGATTTTGCTATTTATATACTCATGACAATAATTTCTGACAGTCTGTGGAAAAAATATTTTTTGTTTAAAAAAAAGTGTGGAAGGAGTTCAATATCCTTTTATGTGTTATCTTGTGTAGTTGTGTTGGGAGAGGCAGAAAAAAAAGGTTGGAAATTTGCAGGTGTTTATTATTAAATAGTTTATCACTTTTAGTGGATAAAATGGCTTCATATATGACTAACTATACACTACAAAGAGTCCAACCACTTCCATATTAAGAAAGTGGGTTTTTAAACTTATCTGTCCCCTCTTTGAGTCCTTCTTGGCAGTTTCTTCAGCTTGCAACAACTGAATTCAGAGTGTGAACACTGAATTGCCGCTCATTGCATCAAGCAGGAAAAAAAAATTATTGGTCCATAACAATCTGGAAACTGGTCTTGATAGATGCACTAACTTCCTCCAGAAAAAGAAAAGGGATATAAATCTATCAATATATTCAAGCAAGCTCCTATCCATGCAAAATTTTAGATTTAATAAATATTAAATATAGAATCCATTTTAATTGGAATACTCCTTTATACGGAAGATTTTCTTGGCTCTTGAATCTGATTTTGGCAGGTCCAACCAAAAACAGCCACAGTGATTTATGTCATTGGAATTTGTTTTATCTTCCAGATTAAAAATTTAGTTATTCATTGTGAACATCATGTGCCTGAAAGCAAAGGATTCACGACCATGATTAATATTGTAAACTTCTTAATCTGTTCTTCCTGAAAAAGACTGACACTGTCAGTCTTAGGACCTTGGAAGACTGAGTACAAAACCAGAAAAGAAGGGTAGATACTAGGAGATTTATTTAAAACAACTGTAATCATATCATTAGTGCAGCTTTTCTGTATTAATTTGGATGATAAATGCACATATTATTGTTCTTAGTCTGATAACTGTTTGCTATATTTTGATAAGCTTGTTAAAACATTTGATGGGACTTACAGTAAATTACTGGCACTATATATAAGTTATTAGGTAACCTAATGTATATTTAATTAATAAAAATTGAAATAGAGAATAAAGTTATTTTGAAAGGTCTTATATACTATGATACATAACCATCACCTGGAAAACACTTAATGCATAATTCAGCTACAGGAAACCTGTAGGTAGCTAGCCTTTGCCTATAGCCTTAATTTCACTTGGCAGGTTTTGATCACAGTCCTAAGGTTTTCCATGGTAAATGTTTCTTAACATTTACCTTTTTCATCACTCCCACTAGTAAAAACAGGAGACCATTTTATAGGCTTATTATAAATCTAGATGTGAGAATTATGTGTACAGTTTCAAATCTTTACATCTGGAGAAACTGAAGTCTGCATTGATACTTTGACCTTTTCAATATTCTGTGATTTGGTCGACCATCTCTGCACTTCCTTACAGTTGCATGAACCTGGGAGGAAAAGCAGAAATATCAAAAAGGTCAAGTCAGTACAGCAAAGTTAAGTTTGACAGAATACCTTCAATAACATTCAAAGCTAGATAAAATCTCTATCATAAAAATATGAAAAGAAACTAACAACTACATGTATCATAACAATACGTGCCCTAGAGAATAGTGCTTCACAACAAATTCAAACCCAATTTAGTGATTCATATTCCCATATACCTGAAGTGTTGACTTAGGTAGGGGTTCTGCACCTCTCGGTTAGACTTTTATAAACAGGCTCTCCATCAAGGCTTTCTACATAACACATGCAGTTACTAAAACAAAAAAGCAGATAGTATAATGAAATGTCTTTTAAGATGTATTCAGATTATGGTGAGATCCACACATAGATTTTGAAGATTTCTCTTTTTCGTACATAGTCAAGTCCATGAAGTCTTAAAGAGAAAATTTCATTTTTTCTACCTTAACAACAAATTTGATGCAATTCTAGCCTTTATCTGGATCAGATCCCTTGGAGTCTTTTGCCAAGGGGACTGATACAAGGGGAACTTGTGACAAGGACAAATGAGAAGGGCTTTGTGAGGACTTCTGGATTTATAGTGTTGTGAAGGTGGTGGGCGAGTAAAGAGTTAATGACAAAACTAAAGAATTGCATGAACTCTGCCAAAGAGGCAGAAAAGTGATGAGAAAACACTGAGTACTGTCCCCTGCAGCAAAGCGGGGAAGTGGAACGTCTTGTGGAGGCAAGGCAGGTTCAGTTCACTAAAAATGGTAGTCATACCAAAGCCATCCCTATAGCAATCATGCCAGTTAATGGTGGATGTTGTTATCAGAAAGATCTTGTACTGGTGAATAAAATCAACTAAAGCTCAGTGGCTATTTCCTCTCTAGATTATTTTACTGTCTCCTTTAACAAGCCAGCAGGACAGAGGGCAGGCATCATTGAGCAATATATTTGGACATCTTTTTCTTTCCTTTGACAACATGGGCCACAGTCATCTGTCACAGAATGTGTGGTGGTGGGGGCGAGTGACACAATGCGCTTCACTTGTGTGGAAGAAATAGTAATAGGTTTTATCGATATGGGCAGTGGTTCCATGAAATTCTATGGCAAGGTCACTTATTATTTTCTGCATCAAGGTTCAAGATAATACATGAAATTATCAAGGACACCCTCCCGTTGCGTCACAGGGTTCAGATTGGACCCCCTTGCTTTCCAAACTCCTTTTGAGAGGAGTCTGGGTGTGGCTGGATCCAATCCTAGTCCTAATTCCAGTCAACAGTTTATGACTAAGAGATTTTGTGCACAGTTCCGTTTACAAGTTCAAAAGAGAGCACATTATAATCACTTACCACGAATCTGTTGTGGGAAGGGTATCTCAGCCCTGAGGAGTATCCTTGAGAGGTGTCCCTGCTCAAGGGAAGATCCTAGAATGCAGCCCACTGCCATGCAAGAAGAACTCGCTCTTGGGCTGTCCCCATATTTATGGGATAAGATAATTGACTTATGGTCATCCTTTCAATTCAGAAATAACTGTTGGTTAGTGCACACGATTCGCCTTATGTTCCCATCAGGATGCAGGCATCAGGACTGTTATTGATGGTTAATGCCTGAGTGGGGGAAGAAATCAGGGAGGCAACAACCAGGATGTAGTAGTTAACACCTGAATAGGGCTATGTGTGAGAGGTCAGGTTGAGCCAGGGAAGGAGCACAGCTGTCACACCACCACAGCATCGTAATGAAGGCTGGCTTGAAACATTAAGAGCAAACAAGCTTTCAGTTTTCCATACATACTTCTGAAGTTTGACAGCTGCGTAACTTAGGCAAGGAAAGATTTTTAAGGGTGCCTGTTTCAGAAGAAATGCACTACAATCTCTTGATTTGGTTACTTCTAAAAGTGTATCAGGTTGAATTCTGAAGAAGCAGGTCAACCAGGCCTTGACCCAACCTCAAGGTGGTCCCAGAAATGAGAAGTAAAGGCAGATTTCACAGACATTTTTTCAGATATGAACAGTTTTCTGTCAGCTATCTGCTGGCTAACTTAAAGAGTATGCAATGGGGAAGCAACATTATGTGAAGCTGTATAAATTCAAACAGGGAAGGGGAGGGGAGGGTTTGCAACTCACACCTTTGGTTAAAAAAGAGACTTGATCAGACTATTTGTAGAGGTGACATCAGGGTATTCAGTATTAGGAAATGAGAAAAGTACACGTTCTTCACAGAAAAATTCCCTAGGGAATCTACAGGAAAAAAATAGGGGAAATGAGAATTTCGATAGAAATCCTCATGGACCTCACTGGGAGAGCAAAGCAACACAAATTCGAAGATGTAAACAGAGGAAGGTCTCAGGAGGACTGAACATCCCATAGGTACTGCCACAAGAGAATCTTTACAGCTGGAGTGTCAACATATGTGAAGACACTTAACAGATGAAATGTTTATTAGAGAGAAAACTGGTGGCTGGTTTTCCAAAATCTGATATGACAAGCAGAACATTTGTCAAGGCTGTGTTTCACATCCCACTAACTGTAAAGAGATGCTTGAAGGTCTACCTGTCTAATACACAGATTATTTTATTTTTATTTTTATGGCAATATAATAAGTTCTGAGACAATTCTGAGAAATATAAAGAACAAATTGATGGCACAGACTTCTGTTCTGGTAATAGAGGAGATAATAACCCTGATATTTTTTTTGCTGAAAATAACAAAAATAAATATGGCCCATTGCTAAATGAGCAATAGTAGATGAAGCTTTGCAGATAGCTTATTTTTGTTTAAAGAATTGTTTATATGCATACAACTTTATTTATTGCAGCTTTTGTTCTTAAACCAATATGAATTTGTTACTCACATAGAGATTTTATAATATAGACTATAGTTAATAACATAATAATAATTCAATAATATTATTATATATTATTATACTATGGCTATTATTGTATGTATTACTTTATATTATATATAGTTATAATAAATTATATATTTTATATAATTTACAATTTTATATAATATATACTATATTATATATTTATATGTATAAATATATAATAATGTATGCAATAATATATATAGTAATATATATAATAAATATGCATTTATATAATATATAATGTATAAATAATATGTAATTTATTGTTAATAGTAATATGATATAAGCAATATCTATGTCCTGCAAAGTTAGGTGGACTTATTTCTAATGCACATTTTTTTTTCATATCAGTTTTTCTCTCAGCATTTTAAAGACATCCTCATTAGGTGTTAATGTAGGCACACTCCTTTCTGCCTGTTTATCATTTATGGTACATCTGTACTGCGTGTTTTGTACGTAATGTCTGTATGTAATGTCTGTATATTATGCTTTATTAAAGATTTATAGCTAAGCAGCAAAACTGCCTGATGGCTCTTGGAGCACAGAGAAAGCTCCTGATACTGTCTGTATCAGGCCATCAGCATGCACATCTGGGAGAAATTTTTAGAATACACAAAGGAGATACGCAATCAAACAGATGGATGAACAGTGACAGAGAAGCAGCAGCAGCTCACCACTGCAACAGTAGGGTAGAGCATGAAACATCTCCTCAGGTGAGAAAGAACAAGGAGTGTTCTGATGATACTCCAATGGGTAACTCCTTGAAAGCTTGTTTTTAATATTTTCTTGATGGATAGCAGTCATTCTGCATCAGTTAATGAAAGTGAATTACTGAATTAATAGAATTACCAAAAATTAAAAATATTAGGGCAGCAGACATTTCAGTCCTCAATTTTGGAAAAATAAATATATAAATAAATCATTCATGTTATTGCAAACTAATTAAATGTTAAATTAGAACACAGTTAGGATAAAGGCTAAATTAAAGGAATAAATAATCTAGGAGACGCTTAGTATCACTTACTGATCCTCAGACTAAAAATAGCTCTTTCATGACTTGTAAAGAACACAATGCTGAACCTCTCAAAGTGGAAAAAGGTATATCCAGTCATTTTAATAGTCATATGTACCTGCAGAAATTCTGGTATTGGAGTTTCTCTCAGCCTATATGGATGTTTTAGACTGGCCCCTGAGGGAGCTCATGACATTTTTCTGTATGGTCCCTTTGGGGATTAATCCATCCTATTAGCTTCTTCAGGATGTAATGTGTTACTCAAAGCATTTAGCATGAATCCTGAACCAGCTTTCAATTACAAGGACTTGCATACTTAATACGTAAGTTCTTCTTTATTGATCATAAAGTATGCACTTAAAGTGTATTGAGATATTAAGCAGGATGAGAGAAATTAATTTCAAAAAAAAAAGAAAAATCCTAGTTTTCATCAGTTATTTAAAAGTTGGATTTTTTTCTCTTATACATAATAACCTAATTATAATCCTAAATATATATATATATATCAATGATTTATTATCTAATGAAAAATATCCTTTGATAGGTCACCTTAGAAATATGGTACATAATAATAACTGACATAACTAATATTTACAGGAATCACAATCACTGCTGCTGATGATTCAGTATGAAATAAGGTGGCACCAGTATTTCAAAAATTCTTGCCTTTTTTTTGTAGCAAAATACCTACTGAATAACAGTAAGAAATGGGGCCATGAATTCCTTAGGCCCATATAAGGACAACCAACTTTAATACTGCACATAAGTGAAAGAGCAGATATAGTTTGATTTGAAGGTGTTTGAGTAACCTTATTTAAAGAGCTACTGATCATGAAAGTCAACTACTATACTAGACAGGACTGTAATAAATTAAGGTACAGCTTAAGTAATGAATAGAAGTGAAAAGGAGTGGTACACTGACAGCAAACTCACTGACTACAGTAAACTCAAAAACAAGAACTCATAAGAAGAAATAAAAAGATAAATCAGTATATAAAAAAAAATCTAATTTATCATAATCTATATTTTTACCCATGTGCCCACATTACAGAAGATAACTATTTTTTTAGATAGAAAAACATAATGAGATTCAGTTATTGAATCTTATTAGCTTAGTATAGCCAGAAATAAGACATGTAGGTTTAAAATATAATTA
>JAWLRI010000389.1:170997-187716 GCA_034781795.1 Crypturellus tataupa
ATACATACACAGAATCACAGAATCACAGAAGGATTGAGGTTGGTGGAAGGGACCTCTAGAGATTATCTAGTTCAACCGTGGCACAGGGCTGCATCCAGGTGGGTCTTGAAGATCTTCAGAGAAGGAGACTCCACATCCTCTCTGGGCAGCCTGTTCCAGTGCTCTGTCACCCTCACTGTGAGGAAATTTTCCCTTAAGTTCCTGTGGACCTTTTGATGCTTCAGTTTGTGGTTGTTTCCTCTAGTTCTGTCGGTGGCCGTCAGTGAGAAAAGGGTAGCCCCATCCTCCTCACTGCCTGAAATTTTAATTTGGAAATGTAAATAAAGACTTATTAAACTCCTTTGAAACTCAGTTTCTAATAATTTCTCTGGAGAGATCAACCTGAAAAATCAAGCTTGGAGTGTCTTCTGTTTTTTTTTTTTTTTTTTCTTTCTTTTTTTTGCTTTGTTTTGTTTTGCTTTGCTTCTGTATCTTGCCTCCTACACAATCTGATGGATAAACTCTGTTGAATGTGCAAGTCTGGATCATTTTTCCCTACCAGCACAGTGTATTTCACATGCAGCTGGACAACACAAGAGGCTATCCCCTGCCCCCTTCCTTCTGGCTGGAAATTTAAGCAGGATACTTATTATTTGATATTCATTACATTTTTTCATACCATGAAGTCATATAAAATATAATCTGCAATGGTTGTCGCTCACTTTCAACTTTGACTTTCACTATAGCCAGGCAACATAATTTTTTCCTATTCTGGTCATGCAAGGAACCAGATGAAAAAAGCGAGATACTAGCTTTTGACTGCGTTTTCTTCTAAAAGAGTCCAAAAGGCACTACCATTGATTTACTTAAACATTGCTAATATCTCATCAGAAATTAACAAATCTGCAAGAAAGTGAAAGCATCATTATCACTTTATTATTCCATCTAGAAAGAACCCTTTCCCTAGAATGTGATCATTTTAGTAGTCTGTGTTAATCCCTTGTAAAACTCCATGTTACCTTATAAATAAAACTACTTACCTTTTGATTCACTTGGGTAGTGAATTCACCTTGTAAAATCTAGATACCTTTGTTATATTCCCCACTTGTTCTGAAAGTGTTTGAGTAGATGTGCTCTTACATGCTTGGCCATCATTAAAAAAGACATTCAGGAAAAGAGTTCTGTATTGTTAAGTGAAACTAAATTTGTTAAAAAAAGAAAAAAAGAGATAAAGGAATTTTTGCTTCCCAGAAAAAGTATCTAGATGAATCCTCAGTGTTATCAGTAAAAATAACTCATAAATCACTTCTGTACTAAGGACATATACACTATTAATCCTATATTGCATTTCTGTAATGTTTTCCAGAAATGTTTTCATTTATCAGTATCACACTCTTTTTAAACATACAAGGTATGCAACCATGCTGTTGTTCAAACCTTTGGCTTCTATGTAGTATTTTTTTCAATTCATGGTCAAAGTGACCACTTAGCCTGTAATTTAGATTTCGATGGGCAATGTAGTTTAAATTATAGCTTATTAGTCAAGAAACAATTATGTCATCATGTACACCACTGTGCTAGAACAAACAGAGATACCAGTGGCATTGAGCCAGCTCATTAAAAGCCATTGTGTGAATAACACAACTGTAGTACAGATCTGGCCACCTACCATTGCCATCAAGGCAGTTGAACAACATATGATGCAGATGTTTTCAAAAAATATAGGTTACTCAAAGGGATTTATATCTGAGGGGTGGGGAGGGGAAAGTAACTATATTCTTTACTTAAAAGATGATTAACTTGACTTATTTTTTGTGTCCATTCATGTTTTAAGTATGTACTATATAACTCTTTCAGCAGAACAATGTCAATGGGAGACTACAATGACTCGAACTGGGGAAAAAAGACACTGAATAGAGGGATTCCAAAGACAGGATTTGTTATGGTATGGAGGGGAAATATACTTCTTAATTACTTATATAATAAGCACTAAACACTCCCCTGACTTTACAAAAATCAGTAATATCATCTACTAGGAATAGACAACTTCAGTAAAGCTTGAAAGCTTAGAACAAGGAGTCCCAGACTTTATGAAGACTCATTACCAAATATATGTTTATTCTTGTGCCAGACAAATTCCAAGACCCTGAAAGAATACTGATTCCTAGGAGGGTTGCTAAAGGATGCACAAATTATTTTACAATCATTATAAGCTCATTAATGTAGCAATTTATAGACCCAATAGAAATGCTGTTAAGTGATCTCCTCATTCAGGAATCAACCCTCATTGTTACTTATTGCCATTTCCAATAATTGTTTTTGTAAGATGAAGTTCATTTTAATAATTTTCAACATCGCAGTTACTGTCCTATTTGAATGTCAGAATATCCTTGACTAACTTGACCATACCAGTAGCTCTTAATATGGGACTCAGAATCAAGGAAGTTTAGCCTGTTTTGTGCTGGCATCCTGTGTTTGCTAACAGATACTTTTCATAATATAGTTTCCAAGCATGAAATAAGTTCAGAAGGTGACAAGGTTATCATTAGTTTCTTTAGCAAGTAGATTTTTGAAGTTATAGAAAAGAATAAATATAATAAAACAGAATAAAACGTTTAGCATTATAGCATTAATTTTAATAACATCTGGTCCATTGCCTTTACTGACTTGTATATGATTACAAAGCTAAAGTCATTAGGTCTTTTCTATTAGCTGTTTATTTGACTGTTTAATTTGAAAACTAACTTTGCAGACAAGTTAAACTTTTAGATATTGTACAAAGTAAGGTTAAGAAAAAGTGATGTTTCATATAACTTTAACAATACTAATCAGGACAATAAAACAACATTTTAAATATTCTTTGAATTATTCATATGTCAAACTATTCAGATATTTCAGGAAATCTCTTGCAACAAACTTGCAACAATCTCACATATCAAACTCTACCATTCTTCAAGAAGGCTTAGGAAGAGAGAACCTTGCAACATTACGCAACGTATTATTTATGAACCCTATGTATATAAATTTTCTTAAAGATTAAATAATTGGACTTTATCCCTTCTAAGGACTTTAGAAATATTCTGAAACTTCTGAGGACATTAGGGCATTTATTTTTTTATTTAGACATAGGGAGCCACAATAACACTGTGAGCTCACAAGGCTTGGCAGTCTAGGCAGAAAGAGAAGTAGGTAGCCATTTACCAAAGTCTTCTGAAGATCCTCTTCAGACCTTCTGAAGTTATGTATCTAAAGCACAAGTCCACTTGGACACCACTTGCCCTGTACTACTGCGAGAACCTAGATTTGCTCAGACCAAAGAGCATTTCTCTATATTAAAAACAATTTTTACTTATGCCTGTTTTCATCTCATATTTCCTTTAGTGGTCTTTCAGGAAAAAAAAAATAACACAGACATTCAAATTGGTGATTTACTATTTTCTGTATTATCATATTTAAGCCTTGGCAGTTCGTTTTAATTAAGAGAAGAGCTTTATATTATGTTTGGGTTAACCAGTATATGGATTGGAAGACAATTGTCAGATTAATTTCTACTATTAAACAAATTGAATAACTACTGTTAGTCAGTCTAGCTGAAGTAAGCAAACAGTATATTTGTAGAATATTGAGGTGTATTTTCATTGACATAAAAGAAATCAGAAAATATTATTTTCCAGAAACCAAAATGAAAGTTGTCCCCTTTATGTGATGTTTGTCACTTTGAAAAAAGTCATCAGAGGAAAAAAAAATCAAAATCTTGGCACCTCATAAAATACGCCAAACACTTGAAGTAAGAAGACACAGTGTGTAATAGAATAATGCTACCATCTACTTTGCTAATGTCATTACACTTTTTCACCAAATGAGAGTTCACTTTGAAGAATTAATTAGATCTGCATAGACTTTTTGCAGTAAATGTATGAAACATTCATCTCTGCTTCCTAGACTTTATGATCAAATTCTAAAATTAAAGGGATTCAAAAGGCTTTTCGAGTGCTTCACAACCCCCATGGTTTGTTTCTCTTTATTTTTAAAGAGTTAGTTATACACATCTAGTAGCAGCTGTAACACCAACTAATTAAAGCACATTGACTCTGCTGTTCTAGGTAACTCATCCCATCCAAATCTCCTCCATTCTACACAATCTCAGGTATTATAAAGAAGATCCATCCAGGTGCACCTCCATCCTGAGGATGGATGAAGTTTCATTTCAGTGTTCAGTGAAATAGCAGAACAGCAGGCATTATGTTCTTACTATCAAAATTATAATAGTATTGTTTTCTGTTAAGTAGATTTTTTTGTCAATTTAAGTTGCTATTAAGACTACAGTGCCATCGAAGATAGGAACAATTAATGTGAACGCTTGTAAAATTGTCACTGTTGTAAATATTTCCATGACTTTTAGAAGAATGATGAAAGTAATATGTAAATAAAGTACAAGGAAAGAGCAGTATTACAACAAGATGAGAAGGTATATTAGGCAGACAGTCCACAGAATAACTAAGCTCTATTTTAAATGCAGAAAACACAGTTTATTTTGGAACCAGTATGAGATGCCCCCTTCAATACAATCATATTTTTCTTAATTCAACCTTGTAATCTCTTAGATAATCTTATTTTCACTACCAAATACTGTACTCCATTCTAACTCAGTTCGAAACTTAGTTTATACCTCTTCCAATCATCTTAATAATTTGAAGGGAAATCCCTAAAAATTTTCCTATACTTCTCCAAACTTTCAGTGCGAGGTCTTTCCGGGTCCATACAGGTAACTCTAAAATTAATATATGTATTCTAAGAAAGTAAGTAGGGATTTGTTTTCGTTCTTACTATGTTCAGAGACTTATGGGGTGGGTTGCCATAATTTAAGTATACACAGTCTTTCCTTTAACCTTCAAACTTTTGCAGTCTTCTCATTAAGCGCACACAAAAGACACAAACAGCTTGAGATTATTGACAACTCCTTTTTTAAACAGTAAATATTAAGTTATATTTGAGGAGTCCTGACATCATATGAGGTTTGCATGAGAAGTCACTTGGGATATGTAACAAATGTCATGGCAAATGGGAGAACACAAAAAGAATACAAGGGATTTACTGATGATTTTGACCAGCAAACCAACCCCTGCACTGAGAGAAGGCTCAGTAGAGATGGTGAAGAGCAATGTGCCCGGGAAATTCAAGGATGCCTATAGGGAATGACTGGGCACAGCTATTGCAAGGAAAGCTGAATTTATCTCAGTAGAAGTGAGACCAGAGGGTAGTCTTTGTTTAAGCTAAGTGGCTATTTTGGTTAAGTGGGTCAAGCAGCTGGGTAAAATGATTCCATCCAGAGTTAATCAAGAGAGTGAACGTCTCCCTGAATTAGTCAGACAGAGACTGGTGTGGGGGTACATATATGTATGTCTCAGCCCTACATGGAAAATAAAATATGTATGATTAACAGGAAGGACTTTGAAGAAAGTAGTGGGCTTGAGCTACCTTCAACCCGCATATTCCTTTTCCATGATCAGGCGTGTCTGGTGTTGTGACAGTGAGCACTAGTAAGACACTAGCATCACATTTGTATTGTGATTCAACTGTATATTGAAATTGTTATGCTCTGCTAAATGTAACCCACACTAGTAATGTGATTTCAGCAAACTGCTGTAACATTCTGTTAAATTAAAATCCTATGTAGCATCAACTATCTACTATCTATTTGCACAAGAAATATCTAAAAAAAAAAAAAAGCTGCTATTTTAGATTCAACTGTTTGTGGAAGTACTACCTAACCTATCGGATATTGCACTACAATCATGCACACCTCTCAGGTTTTTAAATTGCTCCCTGTATCAGATTTCATCACACATGGCACCTGTGCACTAATTTCAACCTATTAGGAATTTTGTAGTTTAACAGGATACACAGCTAACATACTGCTACTGCGTTTAGCTAATAGTCAAATTTTTAAATGATAAAAGAGTTTTTCTTCACTGGAAAATTTCTGGAACCTGAATGTAAGCTCCCTAGGAATTTTGGCCAAGTGAGGTACAAAGCCAGCTAGAAAGATACAAAGCAAGGGACATTATGAATAATTTGCCTCAGCTTAATTGAAGATCTGTAGCACTTTTGAGGCCCCAGCTGGCACACTGTGTCCTTTCTTGGGCACCTTCTAATAGGCATCACAAAATGGGGAACTGAGAGAACAGTTGCTTGAATGGTAGGGAACTTGAATGTGTGCTATATAAGGACAGACCTCTTCTGCTTGATGTTAAGCTTTCCCTTGTAAGCATTAATTTGAGGAATTTTTAGCTTGTTAAAAGAGTCATATCTGGAGTTCCAAAGTTAAAGCATTCCAATAGACTTTTCAGCAAATTATGTAACTAGAGAGGAAGTAAAATGCAGATATTCAGACTTGATTGTAAATTACCTAGCAGTGTCATCTATGCAAGATGGCTTCAAATTAGTGGAGTCTTGTTTAATGAACCAATAATTTCCCTATTCTAATTAATGGCAACTTCAATTAACAGTACCTAACTACCTGGAGAATTTCATTTTTGTCTATTGCTTTGCATGCATATGCTCAAGAATTTTAATATGAAAAGGTGTCCGTAAAAGCAATTGAATTTTGTACAAATATCTAAAATGCTCCTAACCACATTCCCACATTTATTTCCACCTTCCTGAACCCCTCTTAAGTGCTATTTATCCTGTGGCTATTGGCAAAAAAAACCAATATATGCAAGTGCTCGGAGCAATGTAATGCAGGTATAAATAAAATGATTATTTGAACATCCCAATTAAGTTAAGGTGAAACAAAATCTGTTCTTGAGACTACCAGAGCACTCAGAACCACTCTTGAGAGGTTAGAGGTGAGAGAGCTTATGTGAGACCTGAACACAAATCTTTGGTCTAGACAAGATGTATTTGGCATATGTGTATTAAATTTTACTTTACATTTGCAATAAAATAGTCAATACTTAAGAATTAAATATTTGGCAGGAAATTATATCAATATGCATAGAATATGAACATATATATCTACATTGAATGTCAATACTGTGATTAACACTGACAGGACAGAAATATTGTATCTCTAAAATAAGCATCGTTACAAAGGAATATATATTTTTATTTGTTCAATAAATTAAGCTGATAAAATTAGTTTGCATTCATTTTATGGGAATAGGACTTTGCTGTCAAATGTTTCCTTTATGTGTTATCAGCTTATGTACCAGTCCTACGTAAATGCATATATATATACTGTACAATTATTTTAGATTACATCACTTATTTTGTACTGTATTAGATTAAATTTGTTTTGAAATTATACTGTTCCACCACCCTAACTCTTGAATATATTTGATTAATACCTCATAGTTTTGAAAAGCCTTTCATTTTAAACCATCCATCTTTCAATTTCTTTTTTGTGAAATGGTATACCATTAACAGTAATTAGAAAGAATGGTACTGCATACCCTGTACCTGCACAGATATTTTCAGTATGATGTTCTGTTAATCTTTTCAATAATTGATTTTCCTTTTGAATCACCACTCAATATGCTCTAGATTCTCAGAATTATATAAGCAATAAAAACAAAAGATTCAAGATTTTGAATCCTTGCATTCCTCAGTTCAGTGAATTTCATTACATAGAGTGATGGAATATGTCTGGAACTAATGATGTGCAAGTCCTGTACCTTAGGAGGACTTATATGATATATTCAGCTAGCTCTTCCGTACTTTCTGCTGAAATGGGTGTGCATATGCACACACATGTACACACACACCAAAATGTTTTGAGTTCCAAAAATCAATCTTGATATTACACAGTGAAAAAAAAAAAGTATTTTTAGATTTAGCATGATACTGGGGTACAGAGTACACCTGTTCTGTAATATGTTGCTGCCTAAAGCAAATAGAATAAAGGGTTACATGCTAGGCAGAGGTAAAAAAGAAAACAATTGTAAAAGTGCTGTTAGCATTTGCAGAAACGTAGATTGGCAACACCCTCAGCAGGTACTTCTGGGACACCTCTTGCTTGAAATCTGAACTGAACTGTTTTTTATCAAAAAAACTTTGATAAAATATCTTTCCATCACTGAGCACTGAGTCCAGGATTACACTGTGTAAAGGAGTCACGAGGTCCATAGTAATGCTTACATTTACTCAGTCAGGCTCCAGCGCTCACAGGCAGATTGATGCTTTATCCTGAAACAAGGTTGAGACTCATCATTCTGACATGTAACTACTGGGTCCATGAAAAGCTTATGAATATAGAACAGAAAGAGTGACTGGGTGGAAATATGATTCTAAACACAGAACAGCAACCTTCATCATACTTCTCCTATGCAAATATTTGGTGTGAATTTCTCTTCCTCTCCCCCAAACCTAACTCTACACATAATTTTCTTTTATTTTAACTCCTTCTATTATTTTGTTAGACATTGTCTTGTATAGAGAGTCCAATTGCTGATGTGAATAAATGAAAGGCAGCTAAAATCATTTCTTTTGCAATATATTGATATGAAAAAAAAAGTTTCTGTCCTAGTTACAATATAGTTCTTTAAGTATTGCACTAGGTAATACAACAGACATACAAAAGGCATTTATTTTTTTCCAAAAGTCTTTGTGTTTCAATGAATGGAAACATTCACCATGACCTGGATATTGTTCTAGTATTCCAAAGGACAATTGTTAGATAGTATGGGTAGGGACACCTGGTTCCCAGTTTCAAGCAGTTTGACAGTCTGCCTGAATCCATATGCATCCATTTCACGTAGGAGTTCATTAAGACAGGCAGAAAACTTCAGGTCTGTCACAAAGAACTTCTGTTACAAATCATAGAGAAACACAAAACAAACAAACAAACAAAAAACAAGAAAAAACCACCCCACTCAATTCATGCACTAAGGATACTAAAACACAGAGTTCCTACATTAAATTATCATGCAAACAATAAGGAAACAGTCACAAAATCATCAGCCACTCCTTCAACTATAAAATAAATTGTACTCCTAAGTACTCTCACCCCAAATTTAGCAATCTAACTTTGGTATTACTGCTGTCCTGTTATAAAATTCCTTCCCTAATAAGCAAAGTTCATCTTGGAACAACTTTAACTCTTTCCTCTTGATATTTATTTTCTAATATTCTCTAAAGCTCACCACTCATTCATAGGTTAAGAACTACTTTTTTCCTCCTCATTTTAACTCTAAACCTGTGAGACAGATCAGTGAAGAGAAGAAGGCTCAGAAAGTACAGGCAATAGCAACGTGATCATGAAGCTCAAGAAAGGAGATATGGAATTACTGTGGAGAAAGCTAAATTTATCAGTACAAAAGGGTTGGATGGGGGCTCTTGCTGTTAAGTGCTTCATCAGCTTAGTAGATCAGCTAGCTTTGCAACTTTTTGTCACTGAGTTGATCAGAAGAGTACAAATGTCTTACTGAGTTAGCTAGGTCTTCATGCTTTGCAGGAAGGGAAGAGTGTATAACTGTATCAGTCCAACACGGAATGTAAAAAATAAGCCAAATAAACAAACTTTGAAGAAAGAAATAGGCTTGAGTTGGTTTCAGCTTGTGTTTGTCTCTCTGGCAAATGGGGACACCCAGCATCGTGATGGTAAGTATGTTATAGAGACCTGTCATAAGAACTTAATTTGTTCTGTGATCCAACTTCAAATAAGTAAACTTGATATGAGGCATTAAATCCCTCTTATGTGGGCTATTTAAAACAATCATGTGAGAGGATGTTGAACTCATTGGACTTGTTTCTAATTAGTTCTACCAGATTCTTAAAATTATTACGTTTGAATAACTACATCATTTTCCTCTTCTGGTTTTGTTACTCCCATACATACTTAAAGAGAGTCAGTATCATTCTCAGGGCTTTTGTATTGAACTAGACAAATGGATGGGTTGGTTTGGGAGTGGTTTGTTTTTGTTTCCTTAAAATCAATGCTTCTTTCCTGAACATCCTAGTAGAAAATCACTATGCCTGCTGCAAGTTAATCTCTTGTGATAATAAGTGATCCAAATCACATACACATACACACATATATCACAATATACTGAGATGTTACCTGTACTGTGTATACTGGCACCACTTTCTTTATTATCTTTCTCTATCAAGATACTTTGAGAAATCTTCGCATCATTTTAGTCTATTTTTTCAAAGCTATTTCTCCTAATTATTCTATGACTAAAAAAATATACTCAGATATCATTCCTGTTCTATCATCTCCAGCTAATGAGATATAATAATAATAATGATGCATTTCTGTATAGTAGAAATTCTCATTATTATTCCATTAGTACATGACTTTGAAATTTTCTACTAAGGATCTCTTTCTTTTACTACCACGCAACAAGGTCTTCTAATTATTCTTTCAGTATTATCTCATTCTTTATAGAATCAGCAGTACCTCCAGGTAACATGCAGAGAACTCCTTCAGGATATTGATGAGCTCATCTTTACAGATTTAGGCAAATTTCAATTTTTATACCCTTATTAAAAAGACCAAACAAATAAAAAAGTCCACTGAATATTACCATCTCCCTGTACATACTTTCACATAGTCTTGTAAGATAGATAGGTTTCAACTCCAAATCTCATTCCCCTTCAGGTAAAGAGCACTATAAATAGTGCTACATTTTATGTCTCAAATGGGCACACATAAACCAATAATTGCACACTGCTTTTTATTATTGCTTGTGTTACATTCATTGCCCTCACTTCCACGAACAATTGTCTGAATTGTCTTCAGCAAGACCTTGTTTTGCTACTCATAGTCCTAGTTATACCTACACAGGTAGCACATTATTGATATGGAAGTTTGAATTTGCTGGAAAGTATTTCCTGAAAAAAATGTATGGGTTGCATAAAATTTCTTATATTTCTTACTAATCATATAGAAGGTTGAGATACATAGTCCTTTTTCAGTAATTGCTGGATTCAGGGAATTTTATTTTAAAATAGTTACCTTGGAAACTATTTTTGTTCAGGAAGCTTTTTGTAAGGTTTCTGTTGGCTGTTTGGATTTTGCAAAGCTATACATTCCTTTTAATAAGGTATTGTCAATCAATAGTTGTCAAACTAAGCAGAACTGCATTGCTAATCAGACTCTGGTTCTTATAAAGGTTGCAGTATTTCCTAATAAAAATGCTAAGAAGCACCAGCTTTTGGCAGGCTTACAGAGACTTTTTTGGGAAAGGATGATGACGCTTATTTAGAACATCTAGTCCTCAGCTGAGAACTCATATAAGATGTTCAAAAATCAGTAGTCTTTTCTGAAAATACTCGATTTCATATATAGAACAAGAGGTCAAAAATTTTAAGATTGTCTATGCATAATTTATATGACCAGTATTACTGCACTCACAGTAAGGGCATTTTTTTTTGTATTTGAAAGTCAGCTGCATAATACAAACACACTGTTTAAAATCATGTTGTTTCTGTTTTCCCTTTCATGCTACAAGACTGATGCTTCAGCCCTCTACAAAGTGGATTTTAAATCTCATCTTGTGGCATAATGTAGGCAGGATGAGGTTGTTATTTTACATTTGTTCTGAAATACTATGGAAAAAACTATCTTTTATTTCTCATATAAATCTATTTTGAATGGTTCATTAGCTCCATCACTAGCCACACGAGAGTAGCTGGGAGTTGGGAAAGATTAATGAAAGCTTGCTGTGCAATTTTCTTCAAAATCTTATCTTATAATTTGGGAAAAATTAAAATATATATATATACATAATATCCTAGTGTATAATTATCTTTCCTTGTAAATGACATAATGCAAAGTTCATGATCATGTGGACATCATGTTACTGCTACATAATGAAATTCTGGAAAGCACTGTTAATTTTGATTAATAAATAACGTTGAAGGAATTGAGAGTTTTAAAAAAGAGAAACCTAATAATTTGCAGACTGCCCTAGGACTTAAAAATGGCTTTTAGTAATTTATAAACAGTGAGGAGAATTCACTCCTGACCAAAATTTTAAACTGTTTGTTTCTTGGTACTAAATTGAATCAGGACACCAAACTACATTTGAGTTAAAGAGAGCTTAATACTCACTCTGAACCAAGCATGAAACTACTGCTTTAAGAAAAACATCACTTATTATTTTTAAATCTTTAAGATTCTGTCATTACAGCAAAGTTAGCCTACGTGATGATATTATATCATTATAGTATTGCTACATCCTTTACTTTTAATGGGGTTTCAACACCATATAACAAGCAAAAGCATGTTTTTGTTAACTACAAATCAACAACAAATATCCTGAGAAATAATCTCATTTTGATGAGGAAAGGTAGGGAGAGAACTAACACTGTCTGTCAGTTATATCAGTAGTCAGCCCCTATACTGAAATGCCCATGTCATAGCAGTGCTATTATTATGCTTCTACTGATCCCTCAAGTGACATTAACACATGATGACAAAAATGCTGGTTCTGCCACCAACTAAAAGAAAATCTTATTCTGCAGTTCTCCTACTTTTTCTCTCTTATAGCAGTTTGAAAAATGTTACAGTTTAAGGCAGTAATTGTGTTGTAGCCACTACAGTGACATAAAAGTTCATGATTCTCTCCCTACAAACCTTGCTACAGTTTTATACTGATATTATTTTTCTGTAGATTGCTTTTTTTTCCTGGTAAATTTTATGGACTTTTTCTTACACTGTAGAAAATTCTGTTTAGATTTCTTAGTAGGGACTATAGAGTGGATGGAAAAGTCTACCTGCTGCATAGGTATCTAAGGCAGGCAGCTCTAATTCAGTGTGAACATGGACAATATGTGATTGTATCTAGAAATGTGACTGTGCCTCAAAACCCCATCTGTAAACCTGGATCTCGCATGTTCCTGAAACATAGCAAGAGAGGAAAAATTCTTTGCTCACAGGAGTATGTCACAGTAAACATTTTTTTTTTCTTTGTCTGAGACCTCTAGTTTGAAAGTTAAGTAGCACACATTAGCTAGGTTCTCAAACAACAGGGGACGACTGTGAAACTGTGGACACCTGTGCTATTCATATAATAGAGAAAGTTTGTTGTATATCTATTTGTGAAATTTTGACTCTATTTTCAACACAGGCTAGTGTAGATAAACATAAGCAACAAATCTTTAGCTCTCTGTTTGAATAAACACATATTTGACCTTACAGTTCCCATTGATTTACTACGTCCAGGTATTGATTTGTGGTTCAGTTTTTGTGGCCACTCTAGACCATAGTCTCCAGAGACTGCACTGGTGGTAAATATAAAATTAGAAAGAGGCACATAATGAAATATTACCCTAATAATAAGTTTTAGTTTCAGATCTTAATGGAGAACACATTACATTCAGAGAAAAAGCACATGCTGATTTCCACATCAGGGAAAGACATACTAATATATAGATGTACTTTTGAATTTTCACTGAAGGCGTCAAGCTTATGAAAGCACACATTTTCAGATGAAATTAATTTATAACAAAGTATTTACTAAGTAGATCTGACTTACAGAACTAATGCTTGAAAATAAAAACATGAGAAGAATAGGACAGTTAAACATTCTTGCTTCATTCTAGAGAGAGTAGAATAACTTAAGGGTTTATAATTCTAACAGGATATAGAGATCTTAGCATACTCTCTATTTTAGGTGTAAAATCAGAGGAGGTTTTTGTGTGACAAAAAATATTTATTTGATCAGCCTCAGGAGCTTGAAAACTCTAAGGCAAGACAAGGACACCTACCCTTTACAGAATAAGAGTATCTTGAAATGTCATCCTAATCACTGTCCACCACAAGCTCTCTATAGATTTCGGTCAGTTGAGTTAAACGTTTTTTCCAGCTAGATTTGTGCCATTTTCTCCTTTTAGAAAGAACTAATTGCTCCAGGCAATTAGCAAAAATCTACTGTTAGAGACTGTTATGGATTGTGTTTGTCTCAACATCACTGACACACCATTTACCTGCACAATGCCCTGGCATCTTGTCTCTGGAAAGATCTCTCACCATTTGCGCCTCATAACCCTGGCATCTCATCTCTGAGAAGACTGTAATATCAGCCATCTACTTGGCAGTAGATGGCTGATATCAGCTTGAGACCTGAACAGTGATATTCTCAGCAGTACCCACCAGAAGACTTTGCACGCAAGTCGAGGGTGAAAACGAATACAAAAGCACACAATGCGTACAAAAGGAACAATATGTACCAGAAAACTTCTAAAAGGAGCACATATTCCGCCCCTAATCAGGCGTGGAACATCACCTGCACCGAGACGCCTGTACTTGAACCCAAGCGAAGCCAGCGGCACTTAACCAGACTGGCGGTGGTGATAACGATAATCTTGTTGCATCTCTTCCGCTTGCTGCTTATCTTTCTTTCCTTTTCCTTTCTTCTTCTCTCTGTCCTATCTGCGCTTATGAGAATAAAGCTAACAAGGATGTGTGGCATTTGACCCCGTTTGTGTCTTAATCTCTCTCCGGGATTGTATTGAAACCTCCCCCAACATTGGATCTATTAAACCCAGCATGGAGACCAGACACGTGGTCAATCTCACAGTGTTGCAGTATAGGAACATCCAAGAGGACAGCCAAAAAATTAACAGAAAAGGTGGACTCCCCTAAACTCTGAGGCCCTGGAATCTATGGCTTCAGCTTCTGGAGCGATCTGATCATGACGGGTCCAAATGCTTCAGGACGCTGAGAACGAGACCATTGCACTGAAAAAGTTGAGTGCAAGCCCATGACTACTACAGCTATGCAACTGTTTGAACAGCGGGAGGAATTTTTACCTCTTGTCAAAAATGAACCCACCCGTTGCTTGTATAGGATAAGAAAAGAGTGAAATTTTATTGGTTATTGGATTTGTTCCTGATTTGGATCAAGAATGTAAATAAAAGCAGAGTTTCAGTAAAGAAATCACTTGACATTCTGTGCATCTCTCAATATTATTAGTATTTGATCATTTGCATTCATCTTAAAGCAAACCTATCTCTTAAAGGAGAATATGAGTTATTGGAACCAGACCTTTATGAAACTTTAAATTATTGTCATTTTTTCTTAGGTAAGCACTGAACGTTTCATTAATACAAGAAATCCTATACTGAATTTTTTAATTAGATGGAATAGCTCCCAATTGTTCTTTCTATTGCTCAGGTGCTATTAAGAATTTTCTTTGCAAATGAAATCTCCTTCAGTTTAGCACAAAATTATATCCTTTATATCACAGAAAAGTTAGATAATTGCATACAAATTATATTTCAATCATTTAGGAAAAAATACTTATCTTCTAAATTTAATTTAAATATCTACATATCAATATCTCTACCTATCTGTGTGCTAGAGAGATTTTCTTACTTTATATCTTATTTATTTATTTATTTTTTCTTAATTTGACTCTTTTCAGTCGCAAGCAATTGACCTCAAAATGTTTGCACTATTAACATTCATTAATTTTGATAAATATAATGCCAAAACTCTACTTGAATGCAATAATCAAACTAAAAACTATTTTATGATACATATTACTACATTTGTTTAGTAATATACTTAAGTTTTATGGATTTTATCGCCTTTGTGCTGACCACTTCTGAACTGTTAACAGTTCAGAGAACTGCAGAGTTATGTATGCATGTTTTAACTACTATGCTCTGAACAGATATTTCCACTGATACGTGTGTGGGTTGTGGAGGAGAGGGATTATTTTTTAGTAACAGCTCCAGAAATAGGTTCTTACTTTGCAGGGAATGAAAGACCTGAGATACAACACACTCAGAGGAGGAAAAGAGTATTTGCTGACTTTGTTTTTCTGAATGTTTCTATGATCCAACAGCTATTTCTTTTGCAAGTAGCTTAAATCTAGTCAATCTCAAAATCTCTAATAAAAGGAGGGAAAATAGCTCTTACTGCTACCTTGATTTCAAACACAACATTGCAGAGTTCATGTTAATAAAAATGAATAATTAAAAAAACCTTAAGCATACACCTGTGATCAAACACATATTTCTGTAGGATTGGGAATTATTGAGTTTTATTGTAAGTTTACTTCTGATGCATACCTTGGTAGTGTGACTGTGGATTAATTAACAGAAAGCAGGATCTATTGTGATCTAAGAGGGGATGGAGAAGGTTATAAATTTGTCACTGTGATAGATCAATATTATTAATATTTTTTAATTAAAACAGGGGTATACAATAAAAGACTTTTTTTCATTACACGAAGCTGTCACTTGACGGAAGTTCTCTCGTTAGAGAAGCATGGGAGTAAACCTAAAATTTCTTTGACTTTCTACATCATTATCAGTAGGGAATGCATAGAAATATGTTATTTATTCATTACAAAGATTTACAGTGAACTTATCACTTCAATTTTCGACATTCTCCACCAGCATTTGACATAACTAAAGGGCTAAAGATCTTGTTCTGTACACCGGGCTTGCCCTCTCATTCATTGATACATACATGCATACATACATTCATACTTTTATCAGGTTCATCTTCTGAAATAGCCCCTGATTACTTTACAATGAATGACTTTGTCCTGAAAAGACCATTTGAGATGAGATAATAATATTAATATAACCAGACTAATGAAGGAGGAATCTGACCTGATGGAAAATTGATCAGGAGGCAGCAGTGTGCCCTCGTGGCCGAGAAGGCCAATGGGGTCCTGGGGTGCATTAAGAGGAGCAACTCCAGCAGGTCGAGGGAGGTGATCCTGCCCCTCTACTCAGCCCTGGTGAGGCCACATCTGGAGTACTGTGTCCAGT
>JAWLRI010000389.1:187816-200668 GCA_034781795.1 Crypturellus tataupa
TAATTATATTTTAAACCTACATGTCTTATTTCTGGCTATACTAAGCTAATAAGATTCAATAACTGAATCTCATTATGCTTTTTCTATCTAAAAAAAAAGTTATCTTCTGTAATGTGGGCACATGGGTAAAAATATAGATTATGGAACAGGCTGCCCAGAGAGGTTGTGGAGTCTCCTTCTCTGAAGATCTTCAAGACCCACTTGGATGCAACCCTCTGCCACGTGCTCTAGGTGACCCTGCTGGAGTAGGGGGCTTGGACTAGATGACCTCTAGAGGTCCCTTCCATCCTTAGGCATTCTGTGATTCTATGATTCTATGATCTGAAGCACTGAATGACATTCTCAGGAACATGCACGAAATCAGAGATAGACTAAAATGGAGCTTTCTAAGCAACTTCCAAGAAGCTCAGATGCATTTGAAAAATCTCACAAGATATACCCTGTTTTGAAGGTTAGTTGCACGAATACCTTTGTGATCTGGTCCTTATCAATATGCATTATCTATCTGATGTGTTTGAATCCTTACCAATAACCTGTGGCTCAATGATAGTTCACGTCACTTAATATTTTCAAAATTTTGCTGGAAAACAGAAGTGTCCCATTCCATATGATTTTAGCTGATTGTGAAAACTAATAGCACTAATATGAAATATAGAAACCTTAAAGTTTGAACCTGAGGGCTTGTGTGAAAATGGAGAGATGAATTTAAAAATCACAAACATCAAATACATTTTAGAATTTATTTTTGAAAAAATAGAACAATAAAAATCACTGAATGTTTACTGCAGTTAATCAATGGATCCAAATCTCAGGCACTATAAAGTTATTTTGCATGATGTAAATATGTACTTATAAATGGAAAAATTAAAAAAAGGAAAAAATCTTTGGTGTATTTTTTTCCATTGTGCATTTTTAGCTATTGATCTTATATTTATAAAGCTCCTCCTCAGAGAGCAGAGATAGTCATGTGATTTAAAAGAAAAATTACATAACAAATAAAATTTAGACAAAATTTAATTAAAACAGTTCAACACTTGATTACCATTGATCTAAACTCTTCAGTAAAATTTATTAATATACACATTTCCAAACATCACAGTGAGTTTTCTGTTTATTAATAATTGAATAAAAGCCCAGTTTTGACTTCTTTATTAATCCAAAAGGTGATTTAGCTTTAATCTGTTTAGAGACTTTTTTTCCAGCAGTGTGGTATTTATGTTGAATTTCCTGAATAGTTCTATTCAGAAATGAAGAAAAATTCATTGAAATAAAAAAAACAAACACTTTTAATACATTCTGAAACAAACTATCATGAAATACAATCTGTACTAAATTTGTATCCTGCAGATCTAATTTATTAGTGTGAGTTATGATGTATAAGTTTGCACAGAAAGTTGCATGAGAGTGTCTGTATGAAATAAAATTAAGTATTTGATTCACTTCATTTTTATTTTCAAAATAGGAGCATTTTTTTCACTGTTGAGATTATCGTGATATAATTTTTGCATGCTCACTGTATATTAATTAATCTTGCTCTTCATGCCTTCGCTATTTCTTTGAGATGACAGGGATCAAATAAAGCAGATGCCCTACTCTTTCCTATCTTTGCCATGGATCAATGAAATGTGAATCTCCTCAGAGCCTTTGGGACAGAGCAGAAGGTAACAGTTGAGTCTCCTACTGTTTTAGTATTATTAGGGACTCTTACTGTTCTTGCCATTAGTTATCTTTTAAGCTTTGGAGGCTTGCCCTCACAGCTCCTGAAACAGCCAGTCCTGAGTATTAATGTCTTCACTGCCCCTGAGTGGCTTTTGCCTTTCTCATCAACTGCTGGTGCCAGAGCTAACATAAATATTCCTGAGAAGCATACCTGACATCTCTCTGGATTTAAGCCAAAAAAAAAAAAAAAAGACTCCAGGTATACACAGGAGACTGCAAATCTGAATCATGATTTTTGATGAGAGTATGTTAGAGTTATTTATTTAAATGCTGACTGCTGCACAGGAAGCCTCTGAACCTTTTTCTAAAGTACACTCAGTTTAGAGATGCATCAGGTATAAAGGGCATTTTTAAAGCCTGGGCAATTACAATCCATCAACAGCAGAAAACTTACTGAATATCATTAGAATTTTAAATAAAGGAAATATCAAAAAACAAAACAAACAAAAAAAAAAAAACCAAAAAAGAAAAAAAGTAAAAATGGAAGTGGTGTTTAAAATAGACTTTGAGCTAACTTTAATTAATGACAATTACAGCCTAATTAATTAGGATAGAGTTGGTCCTGAGAGGAATGTATAAATTACTATTTTGTCTAAGGTCTTATGAGCTACTTTGAGACTTTTTTTTAAGGTGGCCCTTCAGATGTGCTTCTCTCTTTGTGACAAATATAACTGTTCCATGGTCCATTTAATACCCTTTATTCAGAATATATTTTAATTGTCATTTGTAAAATATGATGGGGAAGCCTGCTTTTAGTGAGTCCTTAGCTATATAGTATATAGCATACTTTCTCAAAAAACATGCCTTTACACAACAGGTTTTCGTGTTCTTGCACAATCTCAATTTAAGCTTAATATTTAAGAACTTGCATAGCAAGGTACCACTCTGACAAATGTTTCTTCCCTTTAAAAAAGTAGGGGTAGGGAGGAGAGAAAATAATACAAGAAAAGTGAAGGCAACATTAATATATTTCTGAAAAACAGAATTTTGTCGAGTAATGGGAGCAGTCATAGGAAATCTTCCTACTGAAAAATGGCTGTGTATTCACTACTCCTGCTCTGACTACTGCTTGCTTTTCCATTATCACATTTATCTCAGATTCACAGTAAATCACATCTGTTACTATTAAAAGTGAACTTCCTTATGAGATGGAGAAGAATGAAAGAATGAAGTTGCATTTCTAGCAGTATCAGAAGCTATAATGATAGACTGAGCTGCAGTAAATTTAGGATGATAAAAAGGAGAAGTTGAAATGCAGCGGAGTGCTGTTGTACAGCCATTAATATGTTACTAAATGAGATACATATAGTTGTTTAGCCGGTGCTTCTGATATGAATATGATAATTTTGCAACATGTATTGATAGGAATAACTTATCCTAGCAAAGAAGTTTTCCATTCCAACAAGATGCCAAAAGCCCTGTCTAACATGCAGAACACTATCACAAGCACAAAATGGCGTGAGTTGAAGGATATCCACTTTCCATTAATGAAAGATCCCTATTCAATGGGTTTTGGAGGATATTCAGTAACAGTGGGATCAAAGTTGCAGAAGTTATGCACTTCAAGTCTCACATAGTAACAATTTTACTTTTTCTCTGCCTCAAACTGTAAGGTTTTTCTGAATGTGGAACATGATCTTTAAAAATCTATTTGTTAATATGAAGATTTAGGTAATCTTTAGGTCAACTGAGGCTTTCATCTAAGGTGATCAAGAGCAAATGATATAGATACTATATATTCTACAATATTTATATAAAAATAAAAACTTATATTTCTGAAAATATAGTAGTTTTTCTTTCTCTTAATTTCTAAGCTTTTGTCTCACAGCAATAGGGAAATGTGAATAGGATCAAGGGTTTTCTGTACCGTGTGTATGGGGGGCCATTTTTTTTTGTTTTTGAGGAAGGTTTTTGTTTATTCTATTTCTGCTATCACAACAGAGCTGTTTAAGTTAATGACCATTCTGTAATTGTTTAGTTGTCTAACTAGTTTGGATTTATGATTATCCCAAAGAATAAAACTCTGGATGCAAGATACCTATCTATAGCCATTTTCTTTGACAGATATTTGGAAGCTTCATTTCAGTACAGCTGCATGAATGGCAATATCTCAGTAAACTTTATTACTGTCAGCTTTTACTTAAGTTAACATTTTTTAAGATAAAGGAGGGCTTTGAAGAAATCCTATCCACATTTGGTAAGGAAGTATACACCAAAGTTAAGGTTAATGTCAGATAAGTACAGGAAATCTGACAGGCATGAGAAAAGAGTCCAAGTTGTTACATTTTTTTTCATTCAAGAAATTATTTTATAGCATAAAATACTGAATAAATCTGCCAATTAATAACAGTTGTATGGTGTATTAGGGGAAATATCTTAGCTAAGTACACTACGATGTTGGGCAGATTCAGACTGATTTCTAACTTAATCTTTGTTGCAGTAACACTGAATATTGAAGGAGGGGTAAGCAACTTACTTAATGGGCTTTCAGAAGGATTAATATGGTTATAATTTAACATACTAATATCCTATTGAAGTTGATGCATAAGTCAGAAATAAATCCATTTTAATCACAGTGAGGTAGAAGCTGCCAAAGAATAGGAATACTTTCCTTTTTAGGGATGAAACACACTCAATTCAGGATTTTTATATGATTTAAAACAGATTATTAATACTGTATAACCTAAATTTGTGAATGTGTAGGGTATTTTGTTACTTCCAATGATCATGAGGTATATGGTTTTGACTATGCTTAATCTTTTTTCATAACTAGATAAAACTTGAGGTTAGTGTGTCTTTTAGTGATAATAAAAACTGAGTTTTCTTGCTACATTCATTAGTCAAATTTACTCCACTGAGACCTGCAAATGAATGCATTTCTGAAGATAGCCAGACAAAGGTATAAATCTCATTATATCCCTCAAAGCCATGTATTTTCAAATAAAGAGATTGGAATGGTTGTAGGTTCTTGCTGCTTCACTGAGTAAATATGACTTTAAAGATCTTCAAATTATTTATCTTTAAATTCCAGGTGTCCACAGGTTAGTTTTGTGTAATTTGTAAATCTTCACATGTTACATAATGCAATAACATAATTTTATGCCCCCAGCTGTGTAGTAGCTTAGCTTCATAGAACAGAAGTTATTTAAAATCAGTATTAGTAAAAATGTCTGAATCAGTAAAGAACAAGAAAAATCTTATTTTTAACACTGAAAATTGGAGAATAAATCTTATTGGTAGCTTCTTATTTACAGTTGTTACAAAATAGAAATAGGATCAGTTACAATGTGAAATAGTATATAGCAGTCATAAATGGGTTTCCGAAATGGAAGATAACATGAAAGACATACCTTATAAAGAGCATATAACAGGATGCTGTTTCTTCAGGGAAGATTCATATTGCCAGTTTGATCTTAATGTCAGTGCACTTTGCTGCCAGTTGCATCCCACGGATGATATGACATGATCTTCCCCTGTTCCTCCCTTTGACTTGAACACTACACTCTAGCAAAATTGAAACTCATGTGTTAATTCAGTGATTTCTCAAAGAGATTTTTGGTAACTACCAACAGTAGTAAACCACATATTCACTCACTGAGAAAAATCATCCACATAACTTCATATCTCCCTCTGCTGCTGCATCTGTGGGTGAAGTAAAATCCAAGGCTGATGAGATAAGTAGTATTAAGACTTAGATTACCATGTCAGTTTCAATAACAGCAAATGTACTGGCAACATAATTTTGCCAAGATAGCTGATCTGTGTTTGGAAAAAAGCAGAATTTTGACAAGGAAATCTTTTTATACCTATGTGAGAAAAGGGGAATGGTGAGAGGGACCTTTATAGCTTGATAGAAAGCAGATCACTTGGAAAGTGTCTGGGATGTATCATTTCTGAGTATTTCAGCTGTACCTCACTTTTCTGAATAGCATAACCCTGACAAGGCTTCAGAATTTTGGCAAAATGGTCCTCAAGTATAAGGTAAAGGAAATATTCACCAGTTCTGTATTCTAAAGGTTATACATCTAGGTTTCTAGATGCTTTTATGCCTGACAGGTAAGGACTACTGGAAATTACTAAATGCCTATTGTAGGATTTTCCTAAAAGAGAGAGGGTTCAATTCAATTCTAGTTAACAATCAGTATCAAAACTTCAACTGTTGGAGATGATGGTATGGGAGGACACTTTATACAATGAAAGAACACTGCCTGTTTAACTTTCATTACCGAAAGATCTTTAATAAGATTTTGAGAAACCTGTATCAATCACATAGGATGACTGGAGATACAAAAAGTGTAGTAAGGATGTATTTGGGAAGGACAAGCTCAGTCAATTAGACTTAATGCTTTGCCAGGTTGGCCCTAGAAGTGTAAAGATAAATTGAGTGAGATCATCCATTGCCAACTAGTATTTAAAATCCAGTCTAAAATTTTCTGATCTATGAGGTGATTAGACCCATAAGTCCTTGAAAATATAGCTTGTTATTCCAGCGAGTAAAGGATAACTGGCAAAGCAAAAACCTGGAGGAACACATGAAATAAAAAATGCTGTTATAGCAGAAGAAACTATAATCTGCTGTTCCTGGCAAATGGAGTCAATATGTGCATAGGAACAAAAGCAACAGGGGCAAAAAATTTCATCCATTTATAGGATCTCTTGTTTCTTAGGTTGTCTTCATCTGAGCAGAGGATTGTATGGAGGAAAATTCTCATGCAGATTTTTTTTTGAAATAATTCCTAAGACTTCCTTCATGAGGATAATGCAATCTTTGCTTAGCAACGAAAAGTCTCCTTTTCATTCCTATATGAAAGGCATTGTGTTCAGGCAATGAGAGTTTGCAAGAATTTGCATCTGACAATGATTATTCTTTCAGTGTCTTGCAAGTTTTCAAAGCAAGGCTGAAGACTAGCAGTGCGTCAGTATGTTCATGAAAAGATCATTCCGTATCTTACTGAAAGGTATTTGGATGTTAATGACTGACTGTTCCTATGGCACTAAAATCAAGAGAAGCATTGAAAATGTGGTCTTGAATAAAGGAAAATTTGTGCTGATATCTTAGATTTTCTTGAAATCTAGAACCTAGTCATAGTACATTCAACTGCTTAACTGCATTGGGTTGTTCAGCCTTACCAGAGGGACAATTTATTTGACATTTAATTTTGCTTAATAGAATTCTTTCATACTCCAAGATCAATAAGACTGTGAAGGAAAGCAGATCTGTGAATGATGATATTGATCCAAGTCCTCAAATAATAAAAATAAACTAATAAAACATAAATAATCAATATTGTTGCTCTCTGACAAAGCTTAATTTTCAGGTTTTTGTGGTCTATGTTGTAGGAGCATAGTAAGAAAAGTTACGGAGTCAACCCATCCAGATGCAAGATCCAATTACAATATCCTTCAGTGAAAACTGTAACTCATTGTAAGTGACCTTCAATACTGGACCATTTTCTCATTTGAGTTCTCTATTTTAATTCTACTTCGGTGAATAACAATATTTAGAGTGACTTCAAGATAACATATTAACCTGAAGTTCTCAAACACTATATATAAATGACAAGCTTTACATCAATGTAACATAATGGAATAGCTCATCCTGGATGCCATGGTGGAGGAAAAGAAGATTATCAGGAATAGTCAGAAAGTATTCACAAAGAGCAAATCATATTTAAGCAACCTGAGAGCCTTCTATGGTGGGATGACTGGCTACATAGATGAGAGGAGAGCAGTAGATGCTGTCTACCTTGATGTCAGGAGAACTTTTGGTTCTGTCCCATAATATACTCACACGGAAGCTGAGGAAGTGCAGGTTAGATGAGCAGATATTGAGGTGATTTGAGAACTGGCTGAATGGCAGAGCTCACAGGGTTGTGAACAGTGGTGCAGAGTCTAGTTGGAGACTTGTAGCAAGTGGTGTTCCCTTGTGGTCAGTACTGATTTCAGTCTTGCTCAGTTTATATAACAGTGTAAGGAATAGAATGCACTCTCAGCAAGTTTGCTAATGATCCAAAATTGGGAAGGGTGAGTCATACACCAGGGGTCTAGGCTGTGATGCTTTTCAGATGGACCTGAGCAAGCTGGAGAGCTGGTGGAAAGGAACTTCATGAAGTTCAACTGAGGTGCAGGATCCCCGACCTAAGAAGAAATAACCACTTGGGCTAGTACAGTCTGGGGGCTGATCTACTGGACAGCAGCTCTGTGAAGAAGAAGCTGGGACTACTGGTGGACGACAACCGTGAATCAGCAATATGTTTTTGTGGCAAAGTAGTCTCCTGGGCAACATTAGGAAGAGCAAACTGAAGGAGGTGGTTCTCCTCCTCTATTCAGCCCTCTTGAAGCAACACATGGAGTGCTGGGTCTGATTCTGGGATCCCCAGTATTAGAGAGATATGGAGCTACTAAAAGGAGCTCAGAGAAGAGCTACTAAGATGTAGCATGTTTTATAGGAGGAAAGATTGAGAGAGCTGGGCGTGGAGCATGAAGAAGAAGAGACTAAAGGGGGATATTATCAATCTGTATGATTATTTGACAGGAGAGTGCCCTTCTGTGATTCTGTGATACGGAGTCTGGTAAGCACTCAACATTTTGCTGTTCCAGGACTAACTCTTTTTCTTAAAAATGTTTTGTCAAGTCTTCCTAGAAGAAGAATGTGTGAAAAAAGGATATTGTCTGTGATAGAAGATTGTATTTGCTATTTAAATATTAACTTTGATCCTTATTTTCAGAAGTTTGGATGTATTTTTTTCATTGATTTCTATCCTTTCTAGCCATTTTTACCTAATTTCTCTTTCATACTATTTAATAGATGCTCTGTATAATCTTTGCATTTTGTTCTAACACCAAACACAAAAGCAGAAATTTTACACTGTGCTATAACTGTTCATAATTAAATGAAAATTCTACATCTTACCAATGATTCCTTTCTACACTTTATGTTACTGGCACTTAGGAGCTCATTAATAATTCCAGTGGTGGAAGTTTTGTGCTGTAAAATGAAGTAAAGTTCATGCAAATGACGTTTTTCACAAATTTAACTAGATGTATTTCCTAAATATTCTTATTTAGGAATTTTGAGTTGCTTCCAGAGCTAATTAAAGTTAAAATGTGGATATATAAATAATTATAAATTTATTTGTTGATTACAAGCCCAGAACAATGTTAATTTATCCCCAACTAGATTTCAAAGACAAGTGAACAAACAGGTGTTGCAGTATAATTTTAGCCTTCAGATGTTGAATAGCTCTGAGATTTAGCCATTAGCAATATACAATATGAATAAGATGTTAGATCCTGCTAGCAGTCAAATATATCCTCATTAGGTGCTCAAAATATACAGTTATGATGATTTCTCTGAAACAATTAGGTAACTTCTTTATTTACTATGGAAATTCATACTTGTATCCATCTGTTTTCTACCTATTTTTAGTTAATAAATTAAAGTTACAGCAACTTTTAAGTAACAAACTTAAGATGACTTCTTGTGACTTATGTGCGGTTTTCTTATGCCTTTAGTTTTCTAATAAGCTTAATCTTGGAGAATGTTTTGCATTAAACAATAATTATGTTATGCACAAACAATTAATGCTTTTATTACTATGCAAAATTTATTTATATTGCACTGTATGCAATTGTCATTAACTTTCCTGTACTTTGAGAAAAAAAGTGAGCAAACTATGGAAAAACAATTATGAGGATGTGATTCATAGCTTAGTCTAAAGAAGATACTAACTTATTATGTTCTATTGTAGAACATGTTGGTCTTCAAATGAGATTTTGCCTAAGTAACATGGGAAAGATGAGGAAGTTGTTCATTTTTTTCTAGTGACTCAATTCTAGAGGAAGAATAGAGGAAGAATACCTTCAGGAGTACAGCTGCAAAATAGAATCATAGAATCCTTAGGGTTGGAAGGGACCTCTAGAGATCATCTAGTCCAACCCCGCTGCGCATACAGGATCATCTGGAGCATGTGACACAGGATTGCATCCAAGCAGGTTTTGATTATCTCCAGAGAAGGAGATTCCACAACCTCTCTTAGCAACCTGTTCCAGTGCTCTGTCACCATCACTGTTAAATTTTTACTTAACTTCCTGTGGAACATACTTTAAAGAGTGCATCTACAGGGTGCATCTACAATAGCAGTTTAGTGTACAAAATAATTTCAAGTGTAGATGTAAAGCAGACTCATGCCTCTAAAGGGTCAACTTTTGTATATCATGCAACTTCTTTCTTGGTTTCCCTGGTTACACCTTGAGGTGCTACCTAAATGCCATCCTTGTAGCATGGACACCATTGAGACTGCAGGTCCAAATGTTGGGTGTTAGAAAGATATGTGCCGAATTGACTTTTGAATAGGTCTTGTTTCTTCCTTGCATTCAAGGAAGTTCAAGGAAGTGACACAAAGTGTCATTGCTCATGTGATTTGCGAGCCTTTCATAGAAAGGCCAGCTGTGCCCGGTGGACTTACTGCTTTTAGAAGCTAACTGAAAAACACTCTTGTACCTGACTTCTCAGCTTGTCAGGAGGAAAAATTTTTGCAGTATTCTACCACAGTATTATAAGTCTGCTGTCATATTTTGGAGTCATGGTTCAACCCAGGGCACCTCATCTGGATGGTGCCAGTTCTACCTTGTTGGAGACTACAGTGTTGGTTAATCTGTGAAGGGAAAAGGCAAAAATCTCTGTGCTGTATTCAGACTCTTATAGGTAAATGGAGATAAACTACTTCCATGGGGCTAAGAATTTATTGCTAGTTAAATTAGTTCAAATGGCCTACATTATGAGCTCTGTTACAATCATATACACTTATAGGCTGTGTTAATACAAAAAAGTTACATTAAAAATACAATTAAATCTCCTATATAATAATATCCTACATCATTTTCTGTGGTGTTATGCCAGTCCTTGAAATGTTCTTCTGGTTCTTAAATTTGAAATAATCTAGGACATGACAGGATTATGACAAATCATCATTACCCTTTGCTGAGAGAGCAGTGATGCTCCTGGTGGAAGTTTTTCTTTTCCTCAATTTTGGGGCCTATTAGGCCTGTTACTGTGTGTTTTCCTACAAACCAAATAAAGAATCTGTCATGGAATTTGTTGGTCATATTCTGCATACTAGAACAGGAGTATTTTTCCTGATATATGGTAAATGGATTACTTTTTTTTCCCCCTCACCATTCAATTGTCAGAAGAAGTTTTCTTCTGTGTATTGTAAAAATGGGCCCTAAGATCTAGGTGTCTTCATTATTAACTATCTTCTTAAATGAAATACAAAAATAGACTTTTTTTTTTTGATTGTTGATTCCTTACTTTCCACATATAACTTCTTCTTTGCCCCACTTGCTCAAAAATTTGGAGAAAGGTGACAATGAGCTTTTGATTTAATGGGTCACTGATCATACAATAATTGAAGCTGGATAAACCCTCAGTTGAATCTGCAGTAAAGGAACTCATTTAGAAGGCTTTAGGCAGTTGGTATTCGCTTTTGTTTTAGCCTTTCTTGCCAATAATCAATGAACTCCAAAGAACGCAGAATAGTAAATTCATCTTTCAGAATTGATACAGAGGTGATAATTACTGGAAAACTGCAGTTCTTATGGTTTAAATCAGCAGGTAAAACTTTTTTTTTTTTTTAATCTTAGTTTAAGAACAAGGCACTGGTTCTTCAAAAGGAACAATGGTTCCATGTTCATTGGAATATTTGAACATTTCTTGAAAACCTTGTTTATCCTTCTTACTAATGGAAATTATAGGTAAAGTGGGGAGAAGGAGTACAACAGCAACATTGTAAAAGTGTCCTATGAAAATTCCTTTGTTTAGAATTCCACAGTGGAGAGGTAATAGAGGTGGAGAGGTAATACATCATTAATGTAAAGCTTCTTGTTCTTTATCAAACAACATTTCAGAATTTTTAAATCTTACTATTATATTTCTAATGAAGTTCATTACTCTGAAGTGAATATACTTGAATCATAGCTTTAATTTTATGTAGAAAAATTCATCTTCAGGAATGTCTCAGTAGGTATTTTAATACATGATAAGTTAACCAAAATATTCTCATCTAATTGCAGTTACAGTTCAAGTAGTCTACCTCATGGCAAACTAAAAGCTCAAAACTACTGCCTATAGTTTCTTGCATACAAGATGCTGTTGAAAGGAAGATTGCCTTTTCTAGTTGGTCTTCAGTTGCCTCTTAAAATAAAATGTTGTCTAATTTTCTTTCCAAGGTTAAAAGGCTTGAAATAAGTATTTGCGTGCACAGTGGTTATTATAGAAATATCTATAATAAATACTTATAATTTATTATAGAAATATCTATAATAAACACACAACCTGCCATCCTTTTTTTCCAGGGAATCATGCTTAGTCTAGATCACAGAGGTAAAAAAACCTTGATACCTTTATTATAACACCAGGTAAAACATGAATTTATCTGTATTCTTCAATTCTTCAAATTCTTAGAAAGAGAAAATAAATAACAATTTGCTTCTAGTTAGTTATCTACTGTCCTGTAATGAATTATGAGAATGGAAAAATCCATGATCTGCTAGTGAGATATAGCAAAGCTGCTGCACCATCTGCACCATTTGATCAGATTTTTTTTATTTATTGTTTATTTGTACTTTTTTTTGTTTGTTTCTTTGATTGGTTTGGTTTAGCTCAGCTTTTTATGAAAGTGACACAAACCACTAAGTGCATCAAGGTAAACTTACATCAGGAAGACACAAACTAACTGCTCTAATTATGAATTGAGCTACTGTTCTGTATAAGACTTGAACATTGGCCACATTTAAAACTACTTTCTCTTAATGATAAACTTAATTCATGAAATACTAGGCTGAAAATGAATTTAATCTTGCTGTATAGTTTTGTAGTTGAATATTCTCTACAACTGCTCCCTTTTTGAAGAGAGAATGGCCACTGCTAGGGATTGTCTCACTACCTAGTTTGTCCCATAATCTTCATTAGAATTTGACATACACTTGCATGTTGCAGTAAGTAGCATATATATTCCAGAATGTGTTGAAGGATGTATTTTAAACCAAATGTAAGTTAAGAAATGAAAATAACAAAGACAGAACTGTAACTACCTTGAAGCTCCACATATGTAGAGAAAGGAATGTTAGTAG
>JAWLRI010000389.1:200768-212766 GCA_034781795.1 Crypturellus tataupa
TTAAGAAATGAAAATAACAAAGACAGAACTGTAACTACCTTGAAGCTCCACATATGTAGAGAAAGGAATGTTAGTAGAAATTTCCAAATAATCACCATGTTCACTTAGGATTATTTTAGGATATTAATGTAAACCTGGCATGCTCTTTCATCTCTCACTTACCCAGGTGGACACTAGCATCAGCTGCATGATAAGAAGCATATGACTATACTGCCATGCCACTGTTTCCTGCATAGGTGTTTGGGAAGTCCGTCTGAGATTTTTTGTTTCATCACGTCTGTTTCATCGCGTATATATAACCCTGTTTTCTGGTGTATATAAGCCTGTTTGCTTTCTTTCTTTCCTGCTTTCTCTCTTTTTCATCTAAAACTATAGAGCCCATTGCTCACATAAACCCACATAGAAAAGCCCTTATGACAGAGTGAGGAAGAGAGTTTCTAGGGATGAGCTGGAGGGAATTCTTGGCACCATTGCCTCTGGAGCATGGATACCAATAATTTTTTGCATTTTAACGTCTGCTCCTTGACAAAAATTCACAAGTTGATTCGCAATTTTTTTATATCTCAGGCAATGAACAGCTGGAGTGTTTTAAGTATAGAACCATTTCAATGGATGGTGTTGCAGCTTATAAATTTTTAAAGGAATGAGAAAAGGGAGAATGTATACTTTAATTTCATCAGATTAAATGATTTATTTTATCATGAACTGATAGACCACTTGAAGCTGATAAAGCAGGAAAACCCATTTATTCTTTTCTAATATAAGATTCCAAACATTGCATTATATTTCTTAAATACCAGCAAACTGAGCTGGTTACAGTGAACATTTAAAATATTGAGTGATTTTCATTTGTAAATAGAGAAACTTCTTGTTTCCAAATACATATTTTCTCTTATTTAAATAATGCTATTTTTCTGTTCCAACTTGCATTCATAGGTGGCCATGGCAGTAAGAATAGTGATGAAAAAGTCCAAATGCCAATAGAAGTCTGACCTTAAGATGTATTTCTCTTGTATATGATGAACTTTCAGCTGTCTAAGCCTGTGCAGCTGCAACAGAAAAATTAACTGGGATCATACGATATCAGTGCGGCCTGTAGCTGCTGGATCTCTTCTTACACACCTGACTATGTTTGCTGGAACTTTTCTTTTGAAGATTTGCATTCTAATATAGTTCTTAAATTTCAAGATACTTTTAATCTATGTGATTTTATGGGGTCCCAACAGTGTTTGAAATCCTGCCCTTCTAGATGGCTGCCTTTGCATTTTAAAAGAAATTGCGTATGCACATATGGCAAGTTAATTGCATTCAGAATGATTTGCAATTTTACTTTTGAGAGAATAAGCAAAAGATAGATGGTATGTCCTTGAATGGAAACTAATGGTGTTCTCTGAACTAGAAAACTTCAGTGCTAAGAAAACTAAATATGTTCCAATGAAAACTGCTTGTTGCTCATGATATTTGGAAGTGTTCATAACTTCCAGTACAAGACCATTGTTCAATCTGTAGTCATCAAAAAAGAATTTCTGAAACCTATGTAAATCGAGATTTCATACCTGAACATCTCCAAAGAGAAAGGTTTGATTTGAAAGAGTTGCTACAGGTATCTATTGTACATTTTTTACCAGAAATGGATTATACTTTAAAAACTACTAACAGTATAAATGATTTGTCTCTGCTAAGCTACTCTAAGAAAGGATTTTACCAGATTTTATTTTCTTTGTTGTAGGTCCTATTCACATACAGAAGACAAAAGAAGGGACAGGTTACCTGGTAACCTGAGATAAGTACAAGGACAAGAGCATCACTTATCATGAGAAAAGGCTGAGAGAGTGTGGACTGCTGAGCCTGGAAAAGAGAAGGCACAAGGAGAATCCTATCAACATGTGTAAATATCTGAAGGGAAGATATCAAGACGATGGGGCCAGATCCTTTCAGTGATGCACAGTGTCAGGACAAGAGACAACAGGCACAGACTGAAACACAGGAAGTTCCATCTGATCATAAGGAAAAGCTTCTTGACAGTGAGCTTGACAGAGCACTGGAAAAGGTTGTCTAGAAAGTTGTGCAGTCTCTCTCCTTGGAGATACTCAAAAGCCATGTCCCATGACAGGGTCCTAAAACACCTGCTGTAGTTGTCCAGAGAGGTCCCTCCTGTAGATCAGGAGGAACTTGTGGCTGCATGAAAGGTGACCCAGCAGCGATTCCAGTTGTGGTGTCAGGACAAGCACAAGGGCAGGGTTGTGATATCGGAATGAGCACAGCAAGATGATTGACCACCAGCAGTCTTTTAAGGTCCTGGAGAGCATCCCCAAGTGCAGCAGTTGCTGAGGCAGGGCTGGCCAGGCAGGGCACAGAGGGTGCAGGCAGGCAGGTGCAACAGTGGGGATCCACACCAGGATACAACCTCTTGGTGCAGCCCATAGGGGTACACACATGCCTTACCTATCTGAGGCGTCAAACCCAACAGAGCTCCTGGAGGAGGAGGTTGTGGAGGCACTGGGCTGCAGGGAGATCCTGGCGCTCCTGCCTGGGTTGAACACCCCTGGACATCAGGCTTTGGATGTGTGCCCTAATGGCTCATGGAGCCAGCAGGGAAAGGAGGTGCAGGAGGAGCTGAGCTGGGTCTGCTGCAGCAGGGAGGTAAGCAGCAATGCTCATCTCCGGGTGTAGGAAGCAATGCCACAGGATCAAGGGCTGAGGCCTGGGTCTCCAGAGAAGGCCAGCCAGAGGAGAGAGGATAAGCAGCCCAGAAGAAGACCTGTGGCCCAGGTACTCAGGATGATTTGTGAGAGATCCTGTTACAGGATCTCTCCCACATGCCCTGGCTGCCCTTTGGCCTCCCCAGCCCAGGAAAGCAGCCAGGATGAACAGTGAGCTCCAGAATGTCCCAGGGAGGAAGATGTGGGTGTGCAGAGGTGTCTTTGGGAAGACAGAAGTTCTACTGGAGCTGAAAGTGGCAGCATGGGCCACAAGTCACTGCAGAGGCTTCCATGGGGTTGCTGATTCTTTTTGTGTAGGGATAAAGATCATTTACATCCTAGCCATAACTTTGACATTTTTCTCTCCAGCAATTCAAAAACAAATATACTGAGTAATTCATTACTTCATAGTTGCTTTTGTTGTTGTTGCTGTTGATGTTATTTTTCCAGGAACTTTTATGTTGTGAATGGTTTTAGTTTTCTTTAGAAGGTGTAATTTGTTCACCACAGACATTTGTTTTGGAACTATGTAGAAATCTATAGTAGCTAATGTTTTGCTATATGATTAAGCTTTTACTATTCAGTATACTGAATAAAATCCACTGTAAAATCTTTAGCCAATATTTTTATGAGCTTTGATTCAGGACCACCTGCTTAAATTGAGTTAAAGGGGAATTTCAAGCATCAGTGTATGTCTTGGAATAAGAATCCTTTATATTTTTATTCCCACTCTTGTTGAGTATGCTTTTTTCTTTTTACAATTTCAGTTGCAGTCTCCTACATGTATATCTGCTAACAACTTATATCTCCACACACAAAAGCTTCTAAATTGTACAGTGCTAAAAAATAGCTGTTTGTCAAATGCATCCAGATTGTTGTTAACTACTGTTAATGTGCTCACCACACTGTGGCCACTGCCTAAAATTAAAAGCCACCCAAAGAAGGTTGAGATTTCTTATTAATATATATATTTATATATAAATTCTCAGACTTCAAACTCCTCACCCTTCAGACAGCTGTGTCCTGTTAAATTGGGCCCATGCAGAGTATGGCCACCGAACCTTTTTTTTTTTTTTTTTTTTTTCCAAACGCTTGCTTTCCATCCTACACAGATGTTTGCTCTAAATTTGCTTTATGCCTTCTGCTGGACTTCCTGGAAGTTCAGTAGTTAAGAAAATCTGGATCTTTTCAGTCCCTGTAGTGTGAGGAATGGGTGTTAAAGTACACTGTCATTAACTTTGCCTGATTATTTCTAGACATCAGCTATTTCCCAGGAAGTTTGTGGATACTCTTTTATTATAGTACACTAATTTAGATACTTAATTAAGAAAATGTAGCAATTTTCAACAGATGTGGTGCTTTCCCAATGTTAAATGCTAATTGCTACCTAAGTAATCTATTTCACAGAGTAATAACTTTAAATGACTAATTCTACCATCATATACGGGATTGTTTTGAAACTCTTCCTGAATTTGCTGCAAAGGATTTAATTAGCAACTTTATCTACTCAGTCTAACAATTCCAGCTTGTCACTGACTTTTTGTGTTTTTTTTTTTCCTGAATATCTTCTGCCCTGTCATCTTCACACGACTGACTCTTTATCTTTTATGATACTTGTTGCCATTTCCGGATTTGGATGACTGTACTTTCTAACAAAAAATAAATGAAATACACATAGAAATCTTCACTGAGGACAAATGATGGCTCCCATGGTGTTGTATCTGAGTGCACAGACCTTACTTCAGTGGAACCATCTCCTCTGAATACTTTCTACAGTAATTAGATATCATGAGTTAGTCTAAAGTAAATAAGTCAGTCCACAACTCTTATTTTATCTGAAGTTTTCTAATGCACTCTGACTATATATGTATGTATTTTTTTTTCCATTAAAATGTTAGGTTTCTTATTTGAAATCTTGTCTGTCACAGAACTAAACTGAGCAGATTTCTGATGTGGCTTTTTATGTCTTCAAAATGGAAAGAGACTGAATATGGTGGTATAATCAGAACCACGAGAATGTTGAAAATGTAACTAAAATTTCATTTCCTTGATTGTAATGTCTATCAAAATGTAATGTCTGTCAAATTGCAATGTCTATCAAAATCAAACAAACAACAACAAAAAACCACTAGCATATTTGTTTCTCATGTAGAATAAAACACATGGTGACCAGCAATAACTTTAATGGAAAGAAAAGTAAAGTAGTGCTAGCATGACATGATAGCAACAAGTTGTTCTGCTCATAGTTTGCTGACTTGTGTAAGGTTTGTGCATTGTACAAATAAGATGGTCTTTTTAACCAGAGTGTTAAAGAAGAGTACAAGATTTTTACAAATATGAAGTAGCTCTGTTTTCATATATGACATGATCCTAAAAAATAATATTGCAGTTGTACTACTACTTTGCAAATGGGTGTTTTTTTCAACTGTCTGAAGAGAAAAATCACTCTTCTAGAATTTACTGTTAAACAAAGGGTGTTTTGGGGGGAAGGGTGGTGTTGATTTTACTTGTTTGTCTCTATTCTTATTATTATTAGTATGGGTGTAGTAAGCACATTAAAAAAAAAGACTCATTCTGTGGAATGTAAATCCATGTAACTACTTGTTAGAAAAACTTTGAGCTCTACTCACTCAAATCAGCTGACTCTTTTTGGAAAGTGTTCTGCCCTCAGAAGTATTTTACCATAGTTTTCCACTGTGCAGTATGTGCAATATATATGTATATATACGTATATATTTACACCAAGATCTAACATTTGACGTTAGGGTGCACCAAGTACATATTTACTTCTCTGTTGCTCTTGAAATATGGTCATTTGATTGAAATACTTTTGGAAAAAAAAAAGACATTCATGTTAAATATGTCTAAATCTTACTTCAGGTAATGCTTCAAAAGAATTTCATATCTTATGAGGGAGAAGGTGTTACAAGACAGCAATTTTGGAAAGAGTGGAGCTCCAAAACTGCTCAGTGTTGAATGTAGACAGCTATATAAAGTTCTTCTTCCATAAAAATGAGATATATTGCATATATGAGCATGTAAAAGTAGATTTTAGCAAGAAAGAAACTCTTATAAGAGGAAGCACAAGCATAAAATTACATCAAATAACAACTATATGAATGATAGCTGACAGCAGAGGTCATTGAAGTTGTTCCTGTCCCCAGTTGCTTTTTTTCCTGCTGCAGGCTAATGGTTCGGTGATATAAAAAAGGGGATACTTTGTTTTTCTGTCTGGCTTCTGACTGTATTTTTTGATTGTGAATCCAGGTAATGCAGAATTTTGAAATAATATACAAGATTATCCTTCATTAAGGACTAGAACTTGTTTTGCATATTGTAAAACTTCGAAGAGAAATAACAAAGCTTAACACCTCAGATCATGAAGATAATAAATGCTGTCATATAAAAACATCAAATGTTGATCAAGGCTGTATTCTGACAAGTAGAGCAAGATGATCCTCTTTTGAAAGTGTGCATAGACAAGCTCTTCCTCAGAAGACTGGTGCACTTGGAAAACTCTTGGGGACTGTAAGGAAAAGCCACCTCCTTTTTTCCTTCTTGTCAATATTATAACAGCAAGATTAAGAGTTTGCCCTTTGCAAAATTCAAAGTAAATGTTTATGCACTGCCTCCTCATTTTCATGTTCATGTTCATGGAAAGTATCAGTTTGAACCACCATGTTTTGAGGAAGGCGGGAAGGAGGGAAAGAAGGAAGGAAGGGATGGAGGGAGGCAATAGAGACCTATTAAATGCTGTGTTTTTAACTTATTTCCCCTGAAAATTCTGGTTGGACTTAGTTGTTCTCTCAGGCAGCCCCTTTGTATGTTAAATTACCCAACAGCTATCATCATGTGTTAATGATTTTGATTAATTCTTCAGGCTGTTTTAGATATGTCCATGGTAATTTGTAAATGTCCATGGTCTTTTTGATCAAATCTCTTAACACTTTAGTGAAAGCATTCAGTTTCTCAAAGTCACGTAGCAAGCTGTGCAGGATTACCTGGGTAAACAGATTCGCAATATTTTCTGGAACTGCATCCTGTGTTGTTAATGTTTTATGACATCAGGCTATTAATCTGATTGAGAAAAACTCTGAAGATTACTATATGAAAAAAAAAAATAGAATGAAAAAAAAAAAAGAAAAAATCCTTACTTAACAAAGTTTAATTCTGCTGTTTTACCACTGAAAAAATTTAAGGGGAAATTCAAAAATGCAGAAGATATCCTGTTCTTGTATGGTGTTCAATCACTTCTTAAAGTTTTAAATTGTCTTTAGTATATAGAAATAATAATTTTTACTTGGTCCTATTGAACAAGAACTCTGAAAATAACAATAGCTGAACTGAGTGTTTGCTGTAGCCTTGCTTTTGTCAGGTCAGATGGCCAGTGATAGTTACTTACAGTAACCATTTTGTGTCTTCATATAAATGTAAATTTAATTTGTGTCCTTCTATAAAAATATTCTTTGCTAGCATTTGCTAAAACTCATAATACCTTAATCTCAATTTGAGTCATAAAAGATTCTTACCATCTTATATTCTCTGTGAAACTCATATTGTTTGGTATATCTTGAATCCAACAAATCTCCAGACTAATAGTTACCTTGGTGAACAGAGAGCCTGTTTGTAATGCAAGATCTAGGTTTAGAACTTCACATTAAAAAAGAAACTTGACCCAAAAGCATCAAAGGAATTCATATCCAATTTTAGCATGAAGTTCACTTTTTCTTTAATTCAACTTCTTGGGTCCTTCCATCCAATAGATTAGATTCTCTGGTTAGCCTCTATGGTGATGCTTTCCTGCCGCAGTGATTGTTATATATATATATATATTTATAGTTAACCAAAGAAGTGGAACATTTTCACCTAGGGGAAATGACAGCTTTACATAAGAGTACTCTATATTTTTGTGGATTAGAAACTCAAACTGGACATAATGGTTCAAATCAGGTAAAATAAGGATTGAAACCAAGATCTCTCAAATCATACAAGACCTTTAGCTAACAACTTAATAACAAGCGCATGTCTCCTCTCTAAACCTGGGTTCACAAGTGAGACACAGGCTTTCCTAGAGGCCAGGACTTAAAGCTTGGGAATAGGGCGCAAATCTCTGTTTTATGTTTTATAAATGCTGTATTAAGCACACTAAGCTTCTGCACAAACTGCAATTGAATTGGTGGCAGGGGGAGGTCAGGTAAATGGCTTGCGCTGCAAAACCTAAGTGCATAATGGGTAAGTACAAGAGAGGAGTACAAAAATAGTAGGATGCTCCCCATTTTCATAATAAATTTAGTGCTCAATTCTTTGTGCTCATAAATAGTAATGGATTGGCTTGACAAGCAAAGTTTTATTAAGAAAAACAAAAACAACAATGCAGATAGGAAAAGGGTAAAAGATAAAACCTTATTATTCCTTTTTTTTTAATGCTTCTGTTCTTGATAAGGCAATTACGCTGAAAGGTTGGCTATTCTATTCCCTGTATGATTTTCCTATGCATTTGATGGTCTTGATAAGCAGATTCTTGATAATAGAGCATTCCACATCCAAAGTCTGCATTTTTTTTTAAATGTATTAACAATTCTGACAAGGCAGGAAAGAAGTTAGTCATTCTACTTAAGTTCTTAAAGTCGCATTATTTTATGTGCTATTATTTCCATGTGTCGACTTGATCAATATAATTTAAAGTAGGCCTAGTCTTGATGCAAATCAGCTTTCTAGTGAAAGAAATGAAACAACTGATGTAGAATCTTCTGTAGATTTAGAAGATATTTATGGAACTGATTGGAGGAGTCTACGTAAACAAACAAACAAACAAAAGATTGCTATGGAGATCAGGATACCTCCCCGTTGAGCAGATAAGATAAAGACCTCTGACAGATGTTGCTATGTTTTTTGGTTCATAGAATCTCACTAGCAGCAGTATGTATGAGCAATACGGTTGCAACTGATACAAACAGAAACTTCATGAAGGAATTATCTGTTTGGTAACAGTTATAATTCTGTCATTAGAAAGCATTCTAATCTCAGATTTGGCATTCAAAATGGAATATTTTTGCCTTCTCTATCTTAATGACAATGCTTTATTATCTTGTGAGGTGTTTATGTTGTAATTCATAGAAAAAGTAATAAATTGACTTTTAAAATGGACTTTACACAAAATCATAGGAAACTATAATTGACCCTGCAGTAAAAAATGGAAAAAATAAGCACTGAAATTAAATGAGCACTGACACTACTTATCCTTGGTATATGTAATTATTATATGTAATTAATATAATATGTAATTAATGCATATGTAATTAGTGCACTTGGACTGGTGCACTTCTCCACTAGGTTTATTTACTACAATATTGTTAGCTAATATTATTAGCTAAATTCTTTCTCTTTTTTCATGCATCCATTCTAACATCAGAGAGATGTCTAGAACATCAAATATTGTCCTTCTTTTCCATTTGCTGATTATCTCATTCTCACTATATAAAATAATTGTGAAGGAAAACAACATTAATTTTCTTTTTTTTTTCTAAACCCATTGATACGCTGGACATCGATGCACTTTTTCAGATATTTGTTTCTTTTAAATTCCTAAAAATTTCTACAATTTTATTCTAAGAAATTGCTTTTATAACTGTGACAGGCCATACAGTATTATATACATAATTACTGATTAAAACTAAATCAGATTTACAATCTTGACATGGAAATATAATTCATAACAGTTTTTCTCTTTGACCTGATGATGCTGTGTTTTGATAAATGCCAGACATTCCTCGTAGATTAGTAGAGCTATAAACAAAGAATGAGTTGAATTGCTAACCAATTAAATACTGAACATGGAGAGGTCAAAGTACAATAGCTCTGGACTTCCACAATAAATGAGTCATTTAAAATTGTGATATCTCATTTTCTTGATGAATATTCTAATGAGGGCAGAAAGTGGCTCGATATTAATCCCCTTCTTGTGACAGAGGGTGAGAAATGGAAAAATGATATTAAATTAATCTTCTTCTTACAGATTTGATAATAGATTTTTGATTCTTATTACCTAACATTTCTAATTGTTCCGAACATATTTGTAGGGACTTTGTTCATGTTAAATTAGCTTATACCAAAAAGAAACATATCATTTTAGTGGTTTTTTTTTTTTTTCGGTAAGTCTCTTGAATTTGAATAAAAATGAAGTAGTTTTTCAGATGTGCAATTGTTGCATAATGCCTTACTTCACAGTATTTGTGTTTCTTTTTTCCCTTTGATTTTGAAAACGTCAGCAGGAACAGATTCTTGGTGAAGTTTGCATCTGTCCTTAACTGATCATTTGTCAAGAAGGTGATACTACTTTTTACACATGATGGGTGCTGCAATTCTCAAGTTAACTTCATAATAAACTCTATCTGCTCCTACAACTTTTTGGCTTACTTAATGGCAGCAGTTGTAGTCAGAAAGGTATGATTTTGGGGATGTCATTATATTATCATCTGAAACAGTTTACTATTTCCATGAGTGACAGATTCATCAGGAAAAAAAAAAAATCTGAAAACACGCAGTCAGTTACTAATCCTCAGGTATCATGACTTGTGAACATACGGGTACCAACCATAAATATTAAACCATCTAGAATAAGTTATTATCCAAAATGTTTTCTATATAATAACCTGTTAAATTATTTTCTATAGAGTGCCACATGTTCTTATATCTCTGCTGAATTTTTGTGTTTCTTTAGAGAAACGAATTCCTGCATGTGTCTCTGTCAAAGCTCTTATATCCTTTCTGTTAAATCTGATAAAAGTGACTGGTCTCCAAATGTTGAATTTATGTGGAAATTGTACTTTCACTCATAGCTGCAACCAGACAGGTTAGAGGAATAAGCTGGAGCCTACAGAAATCAGAAAGTCAGGTTTCATTAATTCTAGAGCTCATAGAGGGATACTTTTTTCAGATCCAGGAGGGGATGATGAGATTGAACGACGACCTGACCAGACTGTGTTTCTCACATTGCACCTACCATACCTTTACAATGGAAAATACACTGCAACATCTTCAAAGCATCTGATTTAAAATCCTTCTGTTGCTTTCAGGATGGTTTCATTCAGATTATCTGCTAGCTGTAGAGTTAGATTGGACCATTTCCTGGTTTGGCTCACACTGGCAAAAGTCTTTAAAGCTCTTGCATTTTAGGTACTACCCTACATTCAGGAATGTTGTTGCCATTTGTTGTCTTCTTCTCATTGAAAAAAATACTTTCAAGTCCATGAAAAAAAAAAAAAAGCAGTAGCATTTGGATATTATAGTCACAATTTTGATAAGGAAAAATAAGAAGAACACAAGTAAGAGAAGACAAGAGTAAGAGTAACACAGCTTCCTCTGTGTTAGTGAAGTACTGGGGAACCGGTGAAGCCAAATAGTTGACACTATTTTGAGTGGCTGCCAGGAGTATGTGTCTGTTACACTGGAGCTGTGATAGTGGTACTGATAAGGCTTCCAAAACTGCCCTTCACTACATAAGGGATATCTCCACTTCTGTAACCCCTTTACTATCATTCTTTCTTGGATTTCTGTGCTGAATGTGAAAATGGTTCCCTTGACAACTACTAAGTCATAATTCTCATCTGTTTATTTCTAGAAACTGAATAACAGGCTCCATCAATCTAGTCACTCTTACCTTCCTTAATAGTAGCTTAAGGATAACCTTAACTGACCTGCCTCAGTGAATTTACTTTCTAACAGCTTGAAATTATACCTATGGTCCTCTTTGGATTGCTAGATCTCCTCTTTGGGGAGTGAGGGAATGTTCTTCATCTAGATTATCTGTCAAAGATAGAGGTGGGAGCTGTTACATGTTGTTGCACATGATTTCATAGGGACTTCTTCTGCCTTGCATTTCTCACCTTGTCAGTTAGTTTCAGTAGAGCCAATTTTCTTTTAGTGGCTGTATAAATCTACATGCAGCTAATATCAAAAATTCACGCAGAGAAGCCTTCAGGAAACAGCTTTGGCAGTGCTGTCCAAATAATTTCTAGTTGTCATTCTGCTTTCTCATCAAGGTAGTAGTAGTTTTTTGGGATTTTTTTTCTTTTGAAGATCAGTAAATCAAATCCAGAAGCAACAATTTACTCTGCAAGATAGAGAAATACCTTTTGGGCATATTTTCTTTCATTATTAAAACAGTTGGCATCTCTTATAATGTTTACTTAAAGAACAAAAGAACTTATTAAACAAGGAGTAACAGAACAGTAGATTTCCTTGAACGGGTTTCCTTTTAATCAAGGAAAGGGAAGGGAAAGGGAAAGGGAAAGGGA
>JAWLRI010000389.1:216825-238327 GCA_034781795.1 Crypturellus tataupa
CTGTTCAGCCTGGAGAAGAGAAGGCTGAGAGGGGACCTGATCAGTGTGGACAAGTACCTCAAGGGAGGCAGTGAGGAGGATGGAGCCGACCTCTTTTCACTGGTGCAATGGTTATATATTATACCGCTACAAGGTTTTTACTTGCAAACTTGCAAAAGAGGCACAAAAATACAGTCCCAGGAGAAAGCATTAGAGGTGGTTCTCCTTGTTTTTCATTCAGTGGACCAGGACAATAGGGGTTGCAGTTTTGACCCTTGAGGAACTGCATTCATAACCATCTGCCAGTTTGATTTTTGAGTCATTAATCACCATCCTTTGAGATGGATAGTTTAGCCAGTTTCCCACCCACCTTATGATTCATCTGCCCAATTCAGATCTTACCCACCTGTCAATAAGGACGTCATGAGAGACTATGTCAAAAACCTTGCTGAAGTGACATCCATGTTATGCCCTCATCCACTGAGCAAATTCTTTCCTCACAGAAGGCAATTAGGCTGTCTGAGGAGGATTTGCCCTCCATAAATCAATCTTTCAATAGAGAAAGGCTCAGGAAATATGGGGAAGGGCAATTTGTTCACAAAATTTGGGGGACGATATCGGGAGCTACTGGCTATAGCTGTTGCAAAGATAATTTATCTCAACATCAGGAGATGTTGCCTTCATTTTGGATAAACAGCTAAGTGGATCAACTAGTTATGTACATGTTTTCCTCTGAATTAACAAAAAAGTGTTCATGTTTCCCCAAACTAGCCAGACCAGCATGGGTGACGTATGTTTGTGTGGCTCAGTCCAATACAGTACCAAAAATGAACAGTGGTTCAGCTGTATGCAGTAGTTGCTGTATAACTTACATGTGTATTGTGATTTCTGCGCTTTGCTGTATCATGCTGCTAAAATCCTGTGTAGCATCAGGTATTTTCAAGAAAGTAAACTTGATATTATACATTACACAGTCCATGCTTGGGTTATCTGAAAGAACCTGATCAGAGAACCTGCATGCTGACAGCTGGCTTTTCCAAATGATCTTAATTGTGTAAATAGTTAAATAAGTTAACTAGAGCAGAAAATATTAACTAGCTCTTCTTTTTGGATTGTATTTAATAAATGCAGAATTTAATTTTTTATGGCTGAATTTGATGATGAATTTTGGTTGCTTTTTCCTTTTGAAAATTATAGAAATTAGGAGAATTCTTTAAAAGATAACCTTTTTACTGTGTGCTTCCAAATACTTCTTGCAAGTAGTCATGTCTGAGAGAGTTGCTCATGGGTGAAATAAATATATTTTCTGTATTTTTTTAGGATGATTTTATCAGTATTTAATATTTTCATTTTCTTTTGTTAACCTTTCAAAATGGACTTATTTTTAGTATGGGATTTATTTAGATGATCTCTTAAGATTTTTCTACTGCTATGAACAGAGGAAACTGTATATCAATGTCACAGCTTTGTCAAATATACTACCATTATGGTTAGCATCTATTTTCAGCCAGTGAGAGCAATAAAGTAGCAAGATACGAATTTGCAAGACACACAGAAATAGGAAAAAAAGAATAAGGAATGAAATTGCTATTAAAATTATGGAAGCATCATTCCCCTCCAACACAAGTCAAAACACTTATATTAACAATATATTTCAACTCGCTGTACCCAGGGGTCCTTTATTATCCTGTTTTATAGCTGAGAAAACTTTCCCAAATATTTACAGAACCAGCTTTTGAAATTTAAGCATGTAAATTTAGAATCTTAAGCATGTGGTTTGATAGAGAGAGCTCATAAGGCTCTCGCTGAATTTTAGTTGTGTCAGTAAAACTCTAATTTGGGCCACTTGTTCTGTGCATAATTTTATATATCCAAGATTGAAAGTGTAGTAAATAAAAAAGTTCTGAATTCAAACCGTCAGCCTCTACCTAAACGTGATGTTAAACTTCATCCACTTCAATAGTATGTATTAAGTGCTTTAGTAAGTGTTGTGAAACAGATAGCTTGCACACTCCATTTAGACGGACAATCATTTTTTTTTCTATGTAACTTTAAATTGCAAATAAAACCCTTCAAATTATTTGCTGTATAAGAAATACTTATATTTTGAGAACTCATTAGAAAACCTTAAGGTAGATGCTAAATACATTAAACTTCGCAGATGGTCGATGTTTACAATTCAAGTAACGTATTTACTGCTTCCAAATAAACATTTTAAAAGCTGGAAGATGCTCAGATTGCATCAAATTCTACAGTTTTGCTGGGCTTGGTTTTCAGTGGATCTCAGATTTTAGTCTTAAGTGTCCTGCACGTCTCTCCCTATTTAATTAAAATTCTTAAAGAATTTCTCTCAGCATCATTTCTTGCCCTCAGAAAGCCTCTAAGTATTGCCACATGAAGAGTTTTTTTAAAAGTACCTAAATGCTGGAGAAAGTTCCTAACCATTGATAATCAAATTCTAACTGCATTTTGTTCAAGGTTGATGATAAGTTGCAATGTCCTTTTCAAAGGCCATCTTGAATATCTGTTGCTCGTTTGTGATTTAAGATAAAGTTGTGCTTTCTTGCGGACTTTGCAAACAGCAAGCAGATTCTGTCAAGAGATGACAACACTTTTCCTTGTGAGGTTTTCAGTTTAAATGTTAATTCCTGTAGGTATTCCTGTCTGTAGTGAGTCCCATGCTGATTCCCATTAATCCATAGCTTGCAGAAGCATAACAGAGTTGAAAGTTGCTTTCAAGATCTTTTAATGTATACGATACTCTGTCTAATAGCTTCTTGTCTACTGCCTCCATGAAAATCTATCAACATTTTATCACACTTGAGTTACTTCAGATTTCAGGCTGTCTGTTTGAAAGATGTATGATTTTGTAGCATGCTTTTGTCATGAGCATGAACACATCTCTGGCTAAAGAAAGGTGATACAGGAAGAGGAGTTTTTTTTTCAGGAAGAACTTATCTCTGGTATGGCATGAAATAACATTGTTATGGGAAATGCAACAAGATACACGGAGAAGATAAACGACATCGTAGAAATAATCTCTCGGACTGAGCTCGGGATGAGAAGCAAATCAAGAACAAAAGTACATGAATATGCGAACATTCCAGAGCTGTGCCCATCCATTTCCCAGCCTTTCACCCCACACACTCAGACTAGACAAGTAATCAGAAGGGAAGCAGCAAATAACTGATCAATTTACTCTTTCTTGTGCGTCTGAATGCAAAACTTTGCAGAATGCCCCTTTTACTCCAGATACGATGTAGAAAAGAGAGGCATAAGGCTGTCTTCCCTCGATCAGTTAAAAAGAAGAATGGAAAAAGGACTCCTCTCCCGGCTGGCTTGAGTCCTAGTTTAGAAGTTCTTGTCTGCATTGATGACATTTTTGCTCCACCTACTGGTAGCATGGTTTGGCGTCTTCTGACTTGATGACAGGAGCTTGCACCTCCTTCGGCAGCTAATCCTTTTTGTGCCAATTCAAAGTGGCATCCCTATGCAGAAAGAGGGAAAATGTTGCTGATATATGTTTCTAAAATTACAGAGTAAGAGGAAAATTCTAATTTTAAGTAGAAAGGAATCACCATGGCTCAGTATGTGAAACCATAAAAAACAAACAAACAAACAAAACACTCTACAGCCTTTTTTTTTTCTTTTTTTTTATCACTTAATTGGTCGTTGTCTAAATTCTACTTCTTTACAGCAAATACAAACAAACAAACAAAGCCCTCTGAAGTCTTTATGTCATCTTCCTTTCTAGTTTTGTAAGAGCTGACAGTTCCTTCGAAATGATGGTTTGATAGCAGTAAGCACATCTGAGTTCTGTTGGCTCACTTTGCTACATTTTTATGATTACTGTCTGATGTCAAGAAAAATGGGACATGTGAGTTTATTTGCACAGCTGTTGTAATTGCTTATGTCTGGTGTTAAGCCAAGAGGTTCTGAAAAGTTTATTCTGCTCGTTTTGAAGTTGTCATCTCACTGCCTCTTTCTTGTTAGAATGATATCCAAGCACTGATTTGTTAGAGGTATTGTTTCATTCTTGCTCATTGGACTGAAGTCAATAAATAACCTTCTTCGAGAATTACTGATTCAACAGCTGTAACTTTCTCTAATGACTGCAAGCTCAGATGTTCAAGAGAACCCTGCTGTAATATCATGACAAATCTTTTGTAAACTTTAAGAGATAAAGTTCATATTGCTAAACTGATCAACTGCAATTTTTCAAATGGAGAAAAATTCCTTATTCTTACAGCTGAGATGTCATTGAAATTCTGTGGGTGCTTCCAGTTTTATTAGCTACAATACTTTCTCTCTACGGACCAGCATATTTGAAGTCATATTAAAACAATCTGTTCTAACTCTGCATAGAATCATAGAATGCTTGAGGCTGGAAGGAACATCTAGAGACCGTGTGGTCCAATCTCCCTTCTCAAAGCATGGTTAGCTTCAGCAGGGCTAGATCTGGTTTAGGTTGGAAATCTCTCCAAGAATGGACACTTCACAGCCTCTCTGGGCCTCTGCTTGACCTCCCTCACCAAAAGAAATTCTTTACATATATCCGCTTTCAACCTATAGCATGTTATCTTGGTAATTCACCACATACATATCACAAGTATAAAGTGGTTGTGTATTTTTACAAAGCTGGATTATTATGGCTAAAACTATAAAAAGAATGAGACTTCCTAGCACAGGACTGCAGATAAAGTTTATATACTGGAGCCTACAAATGGGATCAGAAAAGCCGTGTTATGGCTTTTGTCCTGTTTAATGAAAAAGAAATCTTTGAAATAACTGACTGACTCTGATTCTTTAGGCTTCCTTAGCTGTGTTTCTGAGGCTGTCTAAAGTTCTACAGGTTTGACAGATGAATTTTTGAACTATTCAGAAGCCAAACAAAAAATCCATCTATTGTCCTCCAGATATAATGCAGAAAAAAAGTGTCGGTGTTTTTCAACTTTTTCTAAGAGGAGTATGTACCAACTCAGAATTATCAACATAGTGGATATGCCTTCCTGCAGTCTCAAGAAGAGAAACTTCCAGACAACATTGCGATTTTAGGTGCTCCTGGAACTATTCTTATCAGTTGCCTTTAGGTCTTGACTTACTACAAACTGACTAAAACTCTCTGATTCTGACTTCCTTTCTACAGTACCTTTAAAGGCACCTATTCTATATATGTAAGGATAGGTGCTAAGTTCTTTTTGTAGAGGTTAAGGACTAGAACAAATAGTGATGTACATGCCATGTACATGTTGGCATAATCAAAGTATATGTGAGCGTATTAATCAGAGAATTTGGTCTATTCATACAAAAAAAATTATAATAAATAGATAAATTTCATCTGAATTTACTTGGACTTAGTGCCTCAAAATCAGACACTTTATTTTGCAAGACTAGCACAAGAAACCCACGTATTGCACACAAGTGGATACACATGTGTGGGCACACAAACCATACAAAACCACAATTACTAATCAGTGTAATATAGTAGACAGCAATTACAAAGTTGAAGTACCAAAAGACAGTGAAAGGCAAATGAAAAAGTAGTGCTTTCTATACCAAAGTTGAGAGTGACGTACTGACACTGAAACACTAGCACTGATATGGTTAAACATCTTTCACTGGGAGGCACAGTGCTGGAGTAAATTTTATCTTTCTGGTTTTCCTTTGGTATTATTTGGTGGCTTTGATAGTCTTCTGTATCTTTTCTATGATGGCACATTATCATGTGCTTGTCTTACTTCTCTAGTCACAGAAAAGGAGGCTTTTAAAGAGCAAGCATTTGCTTATTCTTTTTTTCTGCAAGTGTATCTGTTATGATGTAAGGTTTTCATTTTCACAAGTGGAAATGAACTTCTAAAACCACTGACCTAATCAGAATGCCAGAATCTTAACTTTGCAAGTAAGACAATAGGATGTGATGAGAACATCAGTAGTGTTAGTAAAACTCAGGAGATTTCATGAAACTGATTAAAATTACAGCACTAGATATCTATTCATTTGACTGCTATGGAAAGACTAGAATGAATTTTTGATACTTGTACTGTTATATCGGTTCCAGTAAAGTGATGAAACATTCCTAGTACAGACGTCATCCATGTTATGAAAAAAATATTTTAATGAATAGACTTGAGTAGTCATAGAGCTATGCTTTCCTTTTGAGCAGATGAATTGATCATCTGCTTGATTGATTGATCATCATTTGGACAGCTGAATACATGGCATATTTGAAAATAAGACATAAGCATATAAAAGAATAATTAAAGTGTTCATTATTTTTGACTTATTGGTGTTATTTGCAGTCAAGTGAAAGAATTCAGAAAAATAATACCTTTTCTAGAAAGATTGTTAATAAAATAACATCAGAAATGCTAAGATTGAATATCTTTGGATGACATTAGAAAGGAGAATAATATTGATATTCTGATGTATTTAGTCAACAGTTTTGTTTTCTGAAGTCTGATCAAGGTGAAACTAATCTTTTTATAATCTATGATCTTCAATATTTAAGAAAATTGGAAAAGTGGGGCTTAGGAATATAAATAAAGGGAGAAGAGGATAAATATGGGATTGAGACAAAACTTTAAAGGAGGAGTTTAAAACTGGTAATGCAAGAATAGAATCAAATTAATAAATGAGTGTGCATAATTTTTAAACTGTTGTAGTACAGAAGAGATTCAGAGAACATGTGTAGGAGTGTAGATCCAGAAATGGAACGAAGGATGCCCGTACTCCTACAGTACTCTGTTCAGTTCATGTTCAGTTATATTGTCAGTATAAAGTTCTTTAATATCCATGAATCACTTTCCATGTTCCAAATGGAATACTAACAAATATATGAAAGTGCGTTTTTAAAACATATGCTTACTGAAATTAATTGTGATAAAGATTAAAAATTGTACAGGGAAGTGTATTTTAAGAGCACACAATTCATACAACCAGTTCCTTTCTAAGATCTTCACTAATTTTGAAATATTATTAGAGAAGCACTCTGTTCAGTTATTCTGTCTGCACTATATTTCACATGCCCCCTGCCAAAAAAAAAAAAAAAAAAAAAAAAGTAAAAAAGCTTAGCATTGCTTTGTTCTTCATTTTAGCAGGTAGAAATCTTACATAAGAATTTCTGCTCTTCTTCTATATTATAAGCACCCAATTTTCCTTTCCAGCTTGGACTGAGACTGTTGGACTGAGATATTTTTCAAAGAGAAGTAACAAGGTAAACAATCTCCATGTAATAAATTGCCTTAGGTTGGTCCTAACCACCTCACCATGATGTAAAATTCTACTAAGTTAAAGACACTTCATGGTGCATAAAAACAATTTTGTAAGAAGAGGTGGAAGAAAGAAGTAATGCATTTTATACACATTGTGCATTCCAGGTCAAGAATTTTATCGCTTCAAATAGCTTTCTAGAAGGAGGAAGTGAGTTCAAGCCTGGTCAAGTGGCATATGTTAATCTTCTCCAGTTAGAAACTATGTTATGTTTTGATTGGCATATATCTCACAACTTAAACTTCTTTCTACAGATGCTCTATTAAAAACCAATTAACTTCCAGTGTAATCAGGTATTTAACTTATCAGTTATGCAATGAAAAATGGAGGGTGATAGCAATGACAAACAGGCTTACTAACTAATCAGCTGTCTAATTAATTTGAAAGTCTTTCATGTTTAATAAAAATTATGCATAATATCAACTATTTAAGGCCTGGTGATAAATAGATCTGTGGAAAGCCTTTGGGAAGGTTTAGCTTGAAATATGCTCAAAAGGCAGCTGAAAGATATAAGGATGTCATGATACAAGATATTTTGGTCTCCAGATGCTTATGTAACCTTCCTCAGACAGTAATAGAAAAATCTAGGAAGAGAAAATGATTTAACCACGGCTCCTTAATAAACAACCCTTTCAGTGATGTCAGAGGAACTGGTATCTCAGGAAGGACCTGTGTCTGTCATCTGGGAATATTTAATTTCCAGATGACCTCTGAGCAGGCTTACACTTATTCTCAGTTATCTAAAAACTTGGCTTTTTTTTTTTTTTTCGTGTGTGTGTGTGTGTGTGTGTGTGTGTGTGTGTGTGTTTTTCCTGCTGCCTCCCAGGTAGACATGAGCTGGGCATGAGCATGGGACGTCGTTAAGGCACATGGAAGTCTCAGTCCCAAGCTGAGCACAAGATGGGATGAAAACAGGGGGAGCTTGGATGAGGAAGGGAGGGATATAGGTGCTGTCCTGGAGTTGAGACTTGGAAAGGGGGACAAGAGATGTTCCCTTAGAAGTCTATCCGTCTTTTTTTTTTTTTTTTTATTGATATTGGAATCAGTGATTAAAATTTTTAGTAAACTGGCAATAAATTAAGTGAAAATCACCAAGCTGAATACTGTTTTATCTGTGTCAATAATGAAAATATGACTTACTTAACTTTTAAGACTCCTATCTTCTTTTGCATGCTGATTTTAGACATGATCCCTCATTGCAGTGGTATTCTTAAAGCTGTTATAAAGTTATAAAAGGTGTTTCTGTCATAAAGTAATTTCAATTTCTAGTTTTTAGTTATTTCAGGTACCTATCCTCCAAAATACTTGATCTATTATGAGAAATTGAATGGCATAGATATCTTTGTTTTGAAGAAATTTAAATTAAAGGGTGTGTTTGTAAACACCTATTTTTCAAAGGGCAATGAATGTTTCAAATAATTATGCTCTTAGGGGAGAGAGTCATTGTGGAGCTGGGGGAAGTTTACTAATGGGGACTGGGGCAGGAGCATGCTTTTGTGGTCAGTGGTTAAGATATTCACCTTGGAGAGTAGTTGTAACTTTCTCTTTTTTTCTGCCTAAGACTTTCTACATTTTTCTCTGACTTTAAAGTAATCCCTAGAAGAGGAGCAGAATAGAGCATTGTCTTGCCCGAATCTCATCTGCTTTGGCAGGTACCTGAACAATTTCATTTCCTTAGCTCAAAATTTTGCAGTCAATGAGCTATTCTAGTCTCATAGGATTAAATATTAGATGATGTGATGATTTTTAGGCAAAGGTGTATCTTTAGGAAATGTGGTCACTGTATGAAGGATATTGAGTCCAAGTTTCTTCGTGCCTGTACCCAAGAGTAGCTCATGAAATCCCTTTTTATGGCTAATATCTAGGACATTTTCTATGTCTTAGGGTACCTACATGCTCCTGAATAAAGTTACTTCTGAATTTTCAGTGAATTTTAACTTTATTAGTTCTAATATTCATGCTAGGAATGGAGTGTAAAAGCACACTGATGCTATTCTAAGTTTTGTACACTTTAGGACAACATAAGCTACCCAAAACTAGCTGATCTTGTTTGAAGACAATTGAATTTAATATGAGAGAAAAATGTATATAAAAAGTTTTCTTTTTAGCAACATATGAATACTTCTCATATTGTTTAAATTCTGTCACATGCTACAACTCAAATTTTTCCAAGTCTGTCAAAAAATTAAAATACCAAACAAATTTCTCTTTGTTGCATAAAATTTTGAAGTACCTCTAAAAATTCTTTGCTAGCAATTACTCTTAAGCGTTTGAAGAAAATCCCATTAACAGTACAATCTTCACTTCCATTCAACAGAAAACTTTCTATGTGTATTTTGTGATCATAATCAGAATAAATTCAATAGAGTATAGCTGTCCTTTTCTACTATTAAAATGTATTCTTAAAAAGCTATACTAGAGAGAAAAAAAAAATACTTAATTCCTTTCTCTAGGAATTCCTTTCTCTAGGAACTTAATTCCTTTCTCTAGGAATTCTCTAGCATACTGGTTTAGTCTGTCTCCTTCAATTATGCCTAAAAAAAAGTGCTGATTTTCCACTTGACTCACTAAACCAATGCCTTTTCTTGAGGAGAAATTCCTTTGATTTATGAGACCTTCAATATTTAGATCAAAACAAAACATTCCAGACTGTCTCTTTATGATCTTGGGCTGTTGAAACACTGTGTAAAAAAAATAATAAACTACCTCATTTTGTTTTCATTTACTATCCTCAACCTGAATCATATATAAAATACTGTGACATATAGGTATAGCATTTGTAAATTGTTTGCTATTGCAAATTGTCACAGAAATACAATTTAAACTAATTTGCAGGAATTAGATATATATGCCGTCAGAAATTCTCTTTTTGTATATGACATTACAGCCAATATTCTAATTTTCCACAGAATCACAGAATATTTGAGGTTGGAAAAGGACTTCTACAGAAAGTCTGGACAAGTATACTTGCTCAGAGGAGGGTTGACTGCAGTAGGTTCTTTATGAAACTTCAGGACTTTAAATTCCAGGTTTACGTTTGTATGTCTTAGTGTCCCTTTCTTAGCCAACTGTACTTTAAACTCACTTAAAAAGCATTCTGTTGTTGCTGAAGGGAAGACTGTCATGACAAAGCGGACATTTTTGTACAACAAATTCAGAATTCATTGTAATGTAATACAGAGCATTCTTAACTCAGATATGATTTTAGAGATCAGGAGTGTAGACAAGTTGATCATTAACTGAACTAATGCTGGTACTGCAGACTGAACTGGTTTCAATTTTAACCAAGACTGCATTACAGTTTGCCAAAGTAGGCAATAAAGTAGAGAAATAAAAAAATGTGATTTCCTGGGAGTTTTATACATAGATCTTTTGTGTAGAAAAACTAAGACCTAACTTTGAGTCATAAGTTTAAACATAATAGTGTTGAAATTAAGGCAATGTTTTCAGCGATGTCATTTCATAGCAGTTATACTTCTTATCCAGAAAGATGTTGAATATAGCGAATTAGTCTACATTTTGTCTGTGTAGTCAGGAATGCGATGAAGTATTAGAGATGAAAACTTCTCTCTGCCTGACTGCATATGATAATTTCTGTCTTTCAGCTTTGTACTCAGAATAGTGATCATTTCCTAGACCTTTTGATTTGGACAGAACTTATCTGAGAGATAGAAGAACAATAACTGTAAAAAAATAATGTGTCATCCTACAGAAAAGCAAACAGGATCAGCATATTAATATACCAAACTCTACCAAAGAGTACACAAGCCACATTCCTTCATGACATGGGAACACTAAAAGAACATGGCAGCTTTGATCCAAAGACTCAAATATAACATTATCTGTTACCGAAACTACATAATAAATCAAGAAGGTAATTCTTTACTCATATACTCAGGCTGTTTTTCTGAAATATTAAGTCTTGTTCTACATTTGTTTATGGCATATGTCTTATGAAAATATGTACTAAATAACCTTAAACTACAGAAGCAGAAGGAGTTATCTTTTCCTCAGATACTAATAAGAAAAATACACTGAAAGCAAATGATGCTCAAGGAGTATATATTTTTACAGTACCCATTACAACAAATTTGCAATTCCTCTGCTTGTTCAAGGAAAGCTTTGTGAGCATTTCACAGTCTTGAAAAAATCTTCTGTGTTTTAGATAAGTAGTAGAACTACCTTTTAATGTGATGGGAATGAATAGTAAAAGAGTCTACCAAATTAAATTCAGTTCTCATTGCTCTTTAAAGTCAAGGTTTAAATAAATTCTTAAGAACAGTAATGTATATACGTTCTGTAATAATTATTTAATATACATGTTTTTATTTAGCTATATAACATGGTGCTTATCACTGATCTGCACTACTTTATACCAGGCTTAATAAGATTAGCCAAAAATTGCAACTTTAAAGAACAACCAAGCAAAAACCTTCTAGAATATATAACTTAATTTTATTGGTCAGAGCAGATTTAAAAGATTTTTGATTAAATTTGATATGGTCGTCTTCACTTTTTTTTCAGTTGTTAACATCTTCAGATGCTCTAGAAGGGACACAGAATAAGTATATATTACTACCCTGTTTGACAGTAAAAGATATTGCCATAACACAGCAAATACATCTTAAGCTGTGTGTATAAAAGAAAGAGTTGGAATTGTTCACTTTAAAACAATGCCATCTTGACAGTTTAACGTAAGATGTATTTCTCCCATTAAGTGGTAATAGCTCTTGCCCTGCTTCTGGCAAGTGGACAGGAACTGGGTTGAAGCAATTGCAGATTTCATGTGCTTGAACTGCTAGTGAATTCATTTATCGAAGAGGTGGCAAGTCCTCAGATCAACAGTGACACTTACTTCAAAGACTATCACTCGACAGCCCCAGGGCAGATCCAGAGAGGGTACCAAAAAAAACACACTGACAAATTCATGGAGCTGAATCTCATTGCCCTGCACAGTAGCAATATCTGATACCAAAATTGTTTCACACTCTGGTATTCTAATCTTCCTCTTTTTCCTAGCTAATTGTAAGACATTATTTTCATTATGAAGATTACCTCTTTTCTCCTGCAAAAAAGTGCTGAACCCTGACTTGTCTTCACAGCAAATTTGTCTCCTTGTTACATGAGGTCTCCAGGTGGAAATATCGGTCTCAGAGGTTCCTCCAAGCAGCTTCTTCTGTGTCCTGACCAATAACAGGCATTAATTATATGCTTCAGACTGTCCCTGCAAATGAAGGAATAGTCACATAGGACTATGTATTTTGTATATAATTAAGAGATGTTTCATACATGATACTGTTGCATAAAAATGCATAAAAATATATAAAGCATGTTTCCATAGGGGATGGAAACATGCAGCAGGTGTCCCTGCTTGAGCAAGGTGTTTGGATTAGGTAATCTCCAAAGCTCCATTCCAGCGTGAACTGTTCTGTGAATCTCTATCTTAAGCCATAAATAGGAATGAATCATGCATGCGAGAAGTGGTCCAACAGACCTATGAGGCAACTGAATACTAGAATTCAGAAGGGAATTCAGGTGGGTCATACCTGATATATCAGCAAGGACCTTTGCAAAGGAGGCCCCTGTCACCACCTGAACCCATCTTATCTGCGAAGTTTGATACCCCACGTAAATATTACTCTACGCAATGATTACAAGAAATAAGGGGTGTTTTTTTTGGATTTTTGTTTTAACACTCTTTCCATGAGTGTCTTTGCAAGTTGCTAGTCCCTGTAAGACATCAAACGGAAATACTGTCATATGACAACAGCTAGATCAGAAGCTTTTATTATAATTGGAAATTTTCCTTAAATGATTATCATCATGCTCCTACATTTCAAGGAGGAGTCAGTTTCTTAACCTGTAGGATTATAGCAAATAGCATGTGACATTCTTCGCCTGCATATGACTGAAATGTGCTGGAAACGTCTCGCTTTTTTGTTAGTTTTATTGATAGCATTGCACATTGCATATTGTTTGCATAATATATGTGGTATACTGACAAGTTTGAGATGTCTCCTGATCTTTCCTTTCTAATAGAGTCATGAGTTTCAAATTTGGCACTTTATGTCACTTGAACTTAATGCCTGAGCACATCTCCACCAGTTCAGTATTGCTTTCCTTACAACTTCTTATCTGATTCATGTCCGGAACTTTATAATGCCAACTAGCAGAGTGTCAAGATGCAGAGATAAACATCCTGTCTGGAGAGATGTACATCTTGAGAATTAGAGCGCTCCTTGCCATAATAATAAAACAGAGGTACCATGCTTATAGTGACTACGACCTTCCTCACGTCATGATTGCAGAATTCTACATCTGCCTCTTCAGGAGTAATCTTCTTCCATCCGTCTCATGAACTGCTCCTTGGGGCACTTTTTTTCCTGTTGTGTTGCAAGGGAACATACGGAAGATGCACTTTCTATGGGAAGTCCTCTCTTTCTAATGATAAAGTATCTGGTGATATTTTAATTAGGTAGGATTTTCTCTTTTATTAGGCAAGGATTTCATATTTTTCTCACAACTTAGGTTTCCTTGTAATAATATTTTTTACAAAGTAATTGAAATAGATGGATAAAACTTACCCTTGTAAGAGATGACATAAGTGTCTTTTGATAAAGTCCCATGTTAGTCCTTTATAATATCAATGTTCTACTGACCCTCTTTGGAAGGTTCAATCTTACTGAAGAAATTCTGAGTAGTACAGAAATTGCCAGGTCTAGCTTAATGTGTCAGGTTTTCAGCTCGATCTAAATTCATTCCATTGTTCATCATTACTATTTCCATCACTGCACTGATTTCTGCACTGCACTGTTATTCATCTAAATTTAAAATTTTCAGATTCTCAGTTTAGCCTTGTGTCTTTCCTTGGGTGTCCTTTGCAGATTACTGGGAGTGAAGGGTAATGGATATAGATATATTTTTTCAGCTACTTTATATTTCTAGCTTTTAGCTTTAGTATAGCCTGTTATCTTTAGTAAAATCTCATACTTGGCAAAGAGTAAACTCTCAAGTTCCATGCAGATATCACAGAATTCAAAAGAATCCTGGTGTGCCACAGATAAATGTTTGTTTCACTTCTTTTAAAATAGAAAACAGCCATTGCTTGAAGAATATAAAAGGTAAAGCAAGCTATTTTTAGCATGCCTTCCTCACATGAGTGGGAGATGATTACAGACAGTGGTAATAACCTTAGGAATGTTTTCCAGCATCTCTCTTTGATATGACCTCAAAATATTTTCTTAAAAAACAAACCTTTCTGAAAAAAATATTTTTTTCAAAGTACTTTCTGTTTCTATTCCATATCCAGCTTTAATGACAAGTTCAACATAGGGAATCTTATACTGAAAAAAAAGAAGAAACGATTTTTTAAAAAAATCAAGATGTAGTGAAGACAAATCATATACCTACAATGAAAAAAAAAAAAAAAAGAGTGCTGTTTTTTGAGAGTATTCTCAAGCAGAGGGAGAAGTTATGCTTACCTTTCCTTTCTCTTATTTATTATACTTAACTGTGCAGATCCCAAATTTGAGATACATAAATATATTAGAAAGAACAAGTTTATTTTTAGCACATATTGGATCAGTTATGACTTCAGTAAAAACTATGAAATTATAAGATTTCAGATTCATAGTTCAGAATTAGTTAATTTCCAGTTTGTAAGGTTGTCTTGTATTTCACTTTAACTTTACCTTAAAAATAAGTACTCTTAATTTTGAGTCAGAAAGACTATAAAAATACTATTCTGACATTTCATTACATTACTTATCTTTTATTATAGACGACAACTCTTCAATCCAGTTGCTTGAACCAAGCATTCAAAGCTTACAATTGACTGAAAGCTTAATTCCTGTCTCATTTGCTTTTAATTGCATGACCATACCCATTTCCAAGCCTGACCTTCTTCTTCTGTGTGGTTGGCAGCTGAACATTATTTCTTACTTGCTTTATTCATTGGAATTTTGTGTGTTTAGTTGGGAAACAGTGTGTCAAAGAAGGACTCCTGACCATGATGCCAGTTTATTGGTGGGGGCTCTCTGGCAGTGTGCAAATCTCCCTGATAAACAATGTTGAAGGAAAATCAGCTACAACAGCTTGGGTTCTTTTATTATCCTTTTGCCAGGGTTAATGACAGTGTGATATGTAAGTTTTAAAACACTGCAAGATTATTGCCCCAGCCTCAGCTGTTTACAACTTTTCTGAGTCAGAAGCAACATCACTGCGTTTGCTAGACCCCAGTACATTTCTTTTCTAGCAACTTGTCCTTGTCTCCTTCTGGCCTCCAGAATATTCATTGTCCAAAAAATTCCTAACTTAATTGAAAGTTATACAGAAAAAAAATCTTGCATTTCTAACTGTACATCTCTCAACACAGAGAGAGAAATTGACCCCAACTAATTGCTGTGCCACCTGGGAGAGAAGTCTAACTGTTCTTATCTCCCCAGTCATTTTTCTTCCTAAAAGAAGAAAAGGTCTATGGGAATTTAATAATTCCCATAGACCTTTTCATAATTTATATCCTTTCTGTGATGTCAACCAGAACTCTGCACAGAGTTCAAACATTAGTCATTACACAGGTTCATGCAATAGCAAAATGATGACTTTTTGTTTCCCAATTCTTTTCTATCAGCTTCTGACATATGCTTTGTTTTGCTGGTTTTTAAGGATTCTTTTGTAACAGTCATGTGCAGAGCTGATGTTTCATGGAACTACTAGTGAATTCTCATAACCTCAAGTCTACTGGCAGTCATGGTCAGCTCAGAACCCATCAGCGGTACACATTACATTTTATCTGTGGTTTTACTGCTCAGTAGCTGAGTAAAATTAAATGCCTCAATAGTTAATTGTGTAAGCACTCTTCATAGCTTGTGTTAGCTTTATCATTTGCTTAGCATTTGCAAAAACAAACAAACAAACAAACCCTTAAATGTCACTTTTTAATTTCAATGACCCAAGAGACTTCTATTTACATTCTTTTACTGTGTAGGAAGACTATGATATACCTAAAAGATATTGCAGCCTTATATATCTTTAAAAAAGATAATGCATGCGTCATGTATCCAACACATTTCATGTCATCATATTTCATTCATTATCTGTTTGAGCTGAGGCAATGACAACACAGAAACCTTCAATATTCTCCTTGAAATGTTCATATAAGACCTATTTATGATAGTTAAATTACAAGTTAAAGCTGCAAATAGAGTTTAATCAGTCCAAAGCAATTCAAGATAATGATTTTTTCAAATAATTTTAGATGTACTGTTTGTGCTACTCCATCTTTTAACATCTATAGTGTTAAAAAAAGATTTCTCTCTTGCATCTCTTTTCATGTCCAGAAATTTCAAGTCAAATAACTGTCTAACTGGATATTCTCTCAATAAGATGAGTCACACATTTATTAATAAAATTTCTTTTCATTGTAATGTTGAGTTGAATGAATCTTTTTGGATGGAGGCAGGAAAGTCTTTGAAAAGGTCAGTATATAATTGAAAATGCAATGCCTGAGAATTATAATGTCTGTAATTTAAACAACGCTAGAAACATTTTGAAAAATATATCATTCTCTGTTTGCAAATCTTTTCTTCCTTATTGCCTATGTCCATCCTCCTTTACTGCCTACGTCTGGCCTAGAATTTTTCTTCTTGTGCACTGACACAGTGATAGCAAGGCTGTTATTCTGTTTATTAGCTCAGTTTAGATAGATCAGCTCAGTTGCATCTAATCATAAAAATGTATATGGGTTATTAATATTAAAAGTCCAAAGAGTGTGAACATGTATCTTCCTGAATACCTTTAATATTCAGAACCTGAGATTATCTCTATTTTTCTGAAGCAAAGACAAGTTTTCAAAGACATAGCTTTAGCTATTAACAGTATTTATTGTTGGATATGGAGAATTCACTAATAAGATTAGTGACTATACATAACAAAACAAGGCTCTGTGTAATTATCTCCTCTGATATTTTTCATACTAAACGTACTTCTTTAGATAATTCTACTCAAATCAGTACTACTCTTTCTACCTACAATATACTTCATGAAGAATAACTATCACATGATCCATATTAAACACATAGATGAATGGCATACCCGTCCATTGAGTAGTAGAGGTCTGATTCCCAGTGTGTCTCAAAAGAGCATACATTTGTGTACTGAAAAGCCCTAAGAAGTTTGGGTCCTTTTTTAATAATTTTGCAAATATGTCCTTTGGTGTTCTTTTTTTATTATTATTATTATTTTTAATGTAAAAAACTGAAGAAGTTAATATTGGCCTTTTATAATGGTGGAAAGGTATTTTTAAAACATGTTATAAGTAGCTTTTAAAAACTAATCTTTATTGAAGTTACTCATGTTCATATAATTATTGACATTCCCAGTAAAAAATTAAGGAGAAATAAATTTATGCAGAACGCTGTTGACTTGTAAACACTGATGGTCTGATTTACTGACCTTATTTTTTATCTCAGCTGGAGAGATGATGGAGTGACTTAAATTATATTAGCAAGTTCATTCACTCCTCCTGCTGCACCAATAACTCTTTGCCAAGTATTACCTGACAAAGTGTAAACATCTGCCTCTTCCCTTCCTGGTCAATTCAGCAGTGGCTGATAGAACATGAATATTACTTCTCCAGCTGAGATGGATCCTAACTGAATGGTAACTTAAAGGAAAAAAAAGAAAGAAAAATAAAAGTCATACATATAAAATCTTGAGCTTTTATTAACTTCTAAAAATAATTTCTATTTTTCTAGCACCTGGAGTTGCTAAAGAAAATCACACCTAAATAAATATCCTATCAGATAATTTCCAGTCCCGTATGCTTGTTCACACATGCACAAGCACATGCAGAAAAATATAGGACATGACAATAGCACAAATAATTCTGCAAACAAACTCTCTTAAATATACAAAGAAATCCTAAATTAAAAAAAAATAAAAAAAATAAATAAAATAAAATAAAATAAAATAAAATAAAATAAAATAAAATAAAATAAAATGTGTAAAATAATAATAAAAAGGTATAAAACATTTTAGAGTTGAGGGAATTGAAGTCTTGAATAACATAGCGTAATAGAAGACCATGACTTGGAGGATGCAAAAATATCTACATCTTATCTGTTGCACAAGACCCTTGCATTCAAACAACGAAATGTACACACTACTTCCAGTCTATGTGTCCTCTAAGCATATGGTTAAGCCATGTGTTTGGTTGCTGTCTAGTCATCTCTGGTGCAATGAGCTTGTCACCTCTCCTGTGGGGCAGATGGACATTTGAACACACAGGTGATTCTGTGCTTGCTTGAAAACAAAATAGAAACAGCCCATTTGATACTGAGTCTGGAGCTGCACAAGACATGGGTGTCATTTAACCTTCCAGAGAAATCTGCCATAATCACCATAGTTCCATATGATGATATAACAAAGTCTACACAACTAGGAGCTCCTGTATTTTATTTTATGAGTAGAATAGAAGTTTGGATGTGGAATTTATGAAAGGGTGATCAATAAAGCTCCATAAGTGTTTTTTTGTTGTTGTTGTTTACTTGTTTTTTTTTAATGAAAACTAATCAACAGGCCTAGGCTTTTATGTGCTGCAGAAATATCTAATATCATAAAGGCCACATAACTTAAAATCCCTTTGCAAGTCCTGGAATCATATGAAGTCATTTGCTTTACCAGTATATATTTGGAATTTATAATAAATAAAGTGAATACCATTACTGAAACATTTGCTGCTATTCTCTCACATTGCTTAGCACAAAAGTATTATTTCATGGGTATACAATCTTATTTATTGGGATGAGGCAAAACGTAGGGAACAAGCACTGGGAATTCTTTCAGCATTGAGTTAGTGTTTTCAGTAGTTCAATCAAAATATGGCTGCTCTGTAAGAAAAAATAAAAATGTTCTTGGAACACATTATAGTCTGGAATAAAAACTGGAGACTATCTTAAAATATTTACTCAGTAGTCTAGATTTCAACTTTACTTGCTAACTTACGGTTAAAAAGGAATTATCAGAAACTTCAGAGACTTGATAAAAAAGCAAACAAACAAACAAAAATATCCCATCTTTTTCTTTTATTGAAAGATGAAATTGCAGTGATCAAAAAAGCAATGAACAGTTGCAGTAGCATTGGCTGTGCAGTGGTTATGACATGCTGTTAAGCTGCCCAGCGTATACACTCACATGACTTGTTTGGGTTGTAGAAACATCTTTGAAGGAACTTTCTTCTGAAGGAATTCTTTTGTGTTTGAACACTAATGAAGACCTCCACTCTTCACAAGATTTTTGAGTGTTTTCCTGTTTTGGTTTGGGGGTTTTTTTGCACTTCCTAAGAGGAATTCATACTGTCCTTTTTATTATCTACTTCCTTCCGCACTGTAGATTTCATTTCCACACTTCTCCTATGGACAGTCATTGGACCTATCTTAGTGATGGTAGTATCTGGCTCTCACAGGTTTCCTGTCTTCTGTACCTTCAAATAGGTTCTGCAAAATAATATTCTGAAGCCTGCTGTTATTTCTGCACTCAGACAGTTCAGCTTGGATGCTATTGTGTTCGTGGTGAGACATGACTTGACCTTTCCTTTCTTGTCTTATTATTTCCTCATATTTCAAATACTTGGGTCCTAGATAATGATGATCAACAGACCCACTTGGGTTTTTTGATGCCTCACAGTCTCCTAATTCAGTTTTGTCTTAGGGAATCAGTCCTTGGCACCAGATCCAATGTTTAAGAGGGTCTGTAGTAACTGTATTAGTACAGAGTAAAAACAAAGGGTTTTGAAGTGGCTGGTTCTCCAAGTCTAATGAGAGAATTTCTGCAAAATAATGTTTATGACAGCTAAGGCATTCAGCTCTCCAGTGACAAATCTGTTATGCATCTTTTCAAAGTGACACACTTTCATCTCTTACCTCTCAGGATGCTTATTTTCAAAATGTGGCCATCAGTGTGTTTTACTGTAGCATGAGAATTACCTAGCACTGAACAGATATGCTGAAGAAGTGATTTAAATCTGGAACAGGTTGAGGCAAATATTCTAAATTGTAGAATTACCTCTTTTGTTGGTGGCCTATTGTGACACTCATCTTCATGATATCGCATACCCAAGTTTTCTTCTGGGATACTTAAATCATGTATTTATTTTGCTCTGCAAGAATTGTAACAAATGAAAAATGATTCTACCAGGTGCCAGCTCTCTGAAAGCTGAGGAAGTACAGAATGCATGTTGACAAGGATACGCCTCTTCACCTCTCCTTACGGAAGGTTGTATTGAAGATTAGATCCCTTATATATTGTGACATGCCGTGAGTTTTCTTTGAATAACCATACCCTCCACATCAATGTCTTTAGTTTTTTTGCAATGTATTTCACAAAATTTTATTTCTGTTTTGGTTTGCATGTTGTAGATACACAAGATGACTGGTAACTTTGGCAATTTGCTACTCTTTTACCAAGAAAGTGGTAGATTTGGAGCATCATGCTTGAACCACCCAAGTCCTCTGTTGATCTTTATAATCATGCATCTCTTTCACAACTCTCTTGCAGACAGTCCAGCTAGTATACGTATCTGAATCTTACTTTGTGACAGTCAAGGGTGAGTTGAGGACAAGGATCTTTCTGCATTTGCATTTATTTCTGTAGCAAGAAGCTTTGCTGAAACCCTTTGCCTAGTTGTTCTCCCATATGTTCAAATCAAGTGAAAGCAATAGGACACTGGCAAGTCAGAGGGAGCCAGCCTCAATTAAGGATTTCTGGTTCTGCTGTCTGATTTCTGTCTACTCAGTCTGTCTGTTTAGGTCTGTAGGAGTCCTCTTCCCACATTCAGATCAAATGTTCCATCTTCTCATTTCTAAGACCCCTCCTGCCTGCTTGAAACAAGATTCCCCATGGGACATGAGTCATGTTCTTCAGTCTAAATGATATGCTTCCAATAGCATAAAGTTTCTGTCAGATAATTATGCTCTGTTAAATGAAGAAATTTCAGTTTCTCTTCTTTTTATTCCTTCAGTACTTCAAATCTGGCTTAGGGTAATTCTAAAAGTAAAATGCATTCATCCACTCTGCTCCCGTGCTGCCTATTGATAGACACTTTAACAATGTTCACTTCTGGACTAATGGAAAAAATAGGGAAGGCTTGTTTATTTTGGAAAAATCACAAAAGCATGTAATGTTGGGGACCTATCTAAGGGACGGAGGCCTTCCCACGGGAAGCAACTACAAAGAGCTGAGCTAAAGAAGATAGTGG
>JAWLRI010000389.1:238427-258105 GCA_034781795.1 Crypturellus tataupa
CACAACCAACCAAGTGCGGTAGAAGACACGTGTATGGATACTGGTTATGTATAAAGCTATGTAGGATACACAAGAAAAGCGAATTGAACCTGCTTCACATTGAAGTGTCGTTCATTCCGTCTCGCGGTAGTGGTCCTCGGCAATGTAAGAGTTGAGATTGAAGGGGACATACAGAGATCATCAAGTTCAAACTCTTTGCTCAAAGCATGAGCAACTGCAGCAGGTTGCTCAAGGGGCACAGGACACTGCAAGTAAGATTTTGAATATCTCCTAGGATGGAGACTGAACAGACCCCTGAGCATCCTGTTTCACCTTCCAACCTTATAGTAAAAAAAAAAAAAATCTTCTCATTTTTAAATCCAGCAGTGTATGGGTTAGTTGAAAAAAAAATAGAAAGAAGCATAAGATCAGAGGAAGGTGAATACATAGATTTGATTTTAGTTTTAAATTTACTGCAACCATTGTAGAATTTTAAATGTAAAATGTAAAAACAAACTCAAGATAGTAGCAGATAATTTGTTCTAGATATTTTACCTAGGCATCATCTCAAAATGGTTGTGCCCAACCATCATATTTCAGACACATACATATTAAGATGACTGTCACATGCAGACATATTTTGTCCAAAACATTAGAGAGCAATTTCATTCAGAATGCAGTTCTGCTTGAGTTGGCTTATTCTGTCAGAAAAGGCTACCAGTTCTACTTTCTGAATCAAGAAGCCTTCTATAGTTACCATTTAAATTATACAGAATGTCTCCTCAAATAAATAGCTACTTTTTAACTCAGTTTAATTCCATAGCCAAGTAAATACTTATTTTTTACACCGAGAGAAATAGTCTGCTCTTTTTGTGGCATCTAAACCAGAATGTTAACTTAAATAAGACCTGAATTCAGCATGGTAAACAAGTCTGGAAAAAAAAAATCTATTTTCCACATTTCTAAACACTGTGCTAAATCACTTATCACAGACCAAGCCAATGCAGATCACAATGAACTGCACACTATAATGAATGACTTTTCTATTCCTGGCACTTTTCTTATTGAGTGGTTTTGCTCAGGAAGCAAATTCATTAGGTACTGAAGTAAAAATGTTTTCTCATGATACTGTCAAGATGTCTCTATGGAGACAGTCAGCAGAAGCTTTGTCTTCTTCAGGCATTTTGAAGGACTGAGAAAGAAAAGAAAAATGTTGCACTATACTAGACATTAGAAACTGCACAAATATGGATTTTTATATCTTTATGCCATATCATATCAATATCATACAGAAGTTATAATGCTTTGGAATAAATCGATAAAATAATAGCCTAGCACTAGACACTTGCCTATTTAGTTTTATAATTGACCAAAAGAACAGGAAGAAAATGATAAAGCCTAAAATTTTACAAAAAAATCTCTAAATACAATCTTAGTTAATGACATTTTATACCCCAGTATCAAGCTGGAGGAGGTAAATATGTTTCTAATGTTAGTATGGGACTTCTGCATTTGTGAATGTTCTAAGAAATACTTGAACCTGTAAGGCCACTTTGTTTTCTTGAATGGTGAGAGCCTTGAACCAGCATCTTAGTTCAAATCAATAGATGTGAATTCAATATTTATCACTTCCTAAAGGTTAATTGCAAACATTATTATGTATTTTATTCCCAATACTCTCACATGTTTCTGTATAAAATACACTGCTGAGTGATCAAATTCTCTCCAAGTATAACACCAATTCATTCATAGATTTTTTCTATAGAAAAGAAAAATATGAAAGACCTTCTCTGGTTAATCTAAGTCTGAAATTTTCCTGGTAGTTTTTGCTGAGAATGCTGTTTTTCAGCACTAGGACTATCTGGAAATTAACTCATATAAGTTCTTTTTGAAATGATCTTGAGCATTATAATTGAGCATTATATAAAATGAATATATATAGGGATATATATATAGGGAATATATAGGGATTCAGAAACCTGGGTTCATTCTTCTAAATAGACAGCTGAATTTGTGACTTGTTACAAACTGATTTCTCCTTAACTATTAGGCTGTTGGATCTTGTGAAATGGGATATGCCATCCTCTGTTGATTGTATTGAATTCATTTGTGAGGGAAGTTTCTTCTCGGAGTGAAAAGGGAAAAAAATGTTAAATAATACCTCTTTCCATCATTGAATACTCAATGCAAAAAGAAAGAATACATCATTCAATAACACTGTGGAAGTAAGCCCAAGCTGATGCCATGAATTTACTGATTCAGAAAGAGGAAAGTCCAAACTGGAGAAATGATCAGCTAATTATACAATATCAAACATAATTAACAAATAAACTGGTAGATATTGAGCAGAACAAAGGAACCTGTGTCTTTACAAATGTGTGAAATACTCCACATTCTTTGATGAACAGGACCAGGGAGTACAAACAGGGAGGCTGTGCTATACATATACATTGATCTCAGGGGTAAACAGGCGTGGGGCAGAGAGGTCCTTATCAACAAATGACCACAGAATGAATCTTAGTAGAGTAGGTGCAAGTGTAATGAGCTAATGCGTTTTAGCTTTTACACGCAGGAAAGGCATAAAGTTACTTTAATTAGACATGCGATGTATGACCAGGGAGGGGGAACATATCCAGGAGCAATGTGTGTTAGGAGGGCCAGGAAGTATGTAACTTCTGAGTACCTTAGCCAATGGGGAAAAAGAGAGGACATACCTCGGTCAGGAAATTAGGATAAAAGAAGGCTGCGTCCTCCTGTAATTTGAGAGATCCTAGATGGGTATACCCCAGTAGACTCTCCTTTTATTCAAATAAAGTTTTAGGGCTCCTCTATCTCCTTTGTGGATATTTGGTTCTTGATAGCGAGATTTTCCACACAATGTCTTAAAGTTTTAATGCTAGATATTTGACTTTTCTGTGCCATTACACTTCTGAGTATGGTTAAGACTTCAGCATTCCATAAGACTGACTGATTTTATCCACATTTGTAACCAAAGTTGCAAATAGCATGCATGGTAATTGTATACTTTAATAAATTCAGTAAAATGTTAAATGTTAAAACTGAATCCCCTAAGACAGGCAAAGTGACTAACATTCAACGTTGTAGTCTTATTTTTCATAAGAAGTACTGGTCTTCAGCAGCACCAGCCTTGAAGTTATTAAGTAATGGCAGGGATAACATTTGGAATACCTGCGGTACTTCAAAAGTATTGTCCAAATAAAACAATATGCAGTCAAAATTTTGTGAAAATATCATTTCATTCCCTTTAAAATGTGTAATTTCAACAATGAGTTTTGTACTACATTCGTAGAATGAAGATACTAAAGATAATTAAAAGTTATAAAAGAAGAAATTATTTGAAACAAAATCACGAAGATAATTATGGTAATCAAATTCCCCATGCTATTTCTAATACATACATCTAAGGAGGCTATATTCTTAAAACTCTTAAGGAGATGGAGCACAAGCAGAGGCATATTTTAAAATGATAAGTTAAAGTAATCCTGTGATTATTAAAGATCAGATTCTGGCACATTAACTTACTTTCCATGTTCCTTTTTCTATGAGTGATGCCTTTAGAATAATTTAATCTCCATGCAGGATAACTGCAAATAAGCATACTAACGTCTCTTTCTAGGGGAAGGAGTGACATAAACTGGTACCATTCACAGAGTATTAAGAAGTCTGGGTTAATAAAAAAAAAAAAAAAGAGAAGTCATGCTAGTGTAATATGCAATTAAGAAAAGCATTCATTATTTTAATAGGGCAATAAAATTAATTAAACTGGAATTACTTTTTAAAATTACTTGCAAACATTTTGTTATATTTAATAATGTGCCCTGTCTCTTGACTGTTTTTCTTTCTCTTCACTTCATTCAAATGAAGCACCTTAAGAAGCAATTGAATTTTTTTTCTAAGTCTAAGTGACATGCATATAGCACCAAGCAAACCAAGAGAAAGGAGGTTCAGTCACAAATCAAAGAATATAACAAAACCATTAAATGACGTGCTGTATTTCCTCTGCTACATATGTATATACACACATATATAGGTTGCAGTTTAATATAAGAAACCTTGATATTCCAGTCAAAAAAGAGACAGTAGAACATAGGAGAATTCCAAATGAAAATAATCCCAAAGTTACAAAATTTCACCTTAAAAAAAAAAAAAAAAAAAAAAAAACCTATGTCACTGTAATTAATAAAAGGTTGCCTGCCTTCGTCCTAATGTGACTACTGGTCCTCTTCAAGATCAATATCCATCCACAGCATAGTCTTTTTCATAACTTTCTGGTAGGTCCAGGAGAAGCTGTGGGTCCACGAAAGCAGTCCAGAGCACAGAATCTCTTGAACCTTTAGCCTCTCCTAGTGCACTGTCTGGAGCACGCAGCTGAAATTTCTGCCTTTTTGATACAGTAGATTATGTGTTGGGGATCTGCAATGCACAATGAGACAATCAGGTTTGTAGATTGGCTGTGTCCCTGGCTTTGTTGCAATTAATTTAGTTGATTCATCTTGTCTTGAACCAGGATGTGGTAAAATGCAATGAAAATATTTATTCATAACATACTAAGTAAGCCTCACACTTACTAAAATATGTAACAGACGAAAATGTAAATATTGCTTTGCTTCTTCAAATACACAAATATGTCCTTGCTGGAGGAAGGATCACATCTGCTTATGAGCAATTGGTAGACATCTAGTTTCACTGAGGACTAAACTCTCCTGCTGTCCTTGGTAGCTCACCCATATGTTTCAGCACAAAATATGATCTTACATTGTATAATCTATTTATTTCAAATATACAGAAAAATATTGAAAAGAATAAATATACATACTTTTTTTTTTTTTTTTTCTGGTACTGGATGAGACCAGACACACCAGTCATCAGCTGGTCTGGAATATTGATTCCCAGTTTCTCCCATGTGTGGTAATATAAACTTTCTCTCTTTCCCAGTTACCGATAAGGTACTGTTAGTTTTAGTTATTCACTGGAATTGTCTTTCTTAAATTACCTTATTTCAGACCTACTATGAAGAAAGACTCTAATAGGTTTTATTAAAAGCACATACAATTATCTATTGCAGTCAGAATCATTAAGTGGTCAAATTCTTCATTAATTCTGAAAACAGTCAATTTCTTCAGCTTCAGCTTATATCAGTTGCAGTTCCAAGGAGACACAATTTGGCTATATTTCATTATGCTTTGTTGCTCATTTAGCATGCCTATGCTAGAGTGATTTCCAAAGTCTTGCTGGTGCTGCTCATGTTATTTCATTTTCTGTTTGTGTCTCCCAGTCTGCAATCTTACTCTGGTTCTCAGCAAGACCATTTCTGAGAAAGAAAGGTGGTTGGCTTCCAGTCCAAAGTTATTTTCCTCTCACTCCTTTTCAAAACCAACTGTTCATGTGGCAGAACTCTCTCTCATCTGGCAGCTGCTAGTGCTGTTTCTTGAGTGGTTGTACTGATGTGTGCTCTCACTGAGATATTGCCCATGAACCTCATCATATTTCCTCTTTGGATATCTTGGCCAGATTCACTCCACAGCAAAATGCCTTATGGCAAATCATTTTTTTTTTCAGAGAGACTATAATATTTCAGACTTGTGTACAGTAAATAGTAGGAATTCTGTATCAGTTTCTGTTTATTCACTCTCTTTTACTCCATGCTATTTGTAAAATTTCTTGTTAACTCTAGGTTTCCTGTGCAGCTCGCTCTGCCACTTATCAATAGAAAATGTTGTCTTGCATATTTCTTATGTTTTTTAAAGAAAGGGCAATTTATTCTGTAAATTCAGAGGCTGGAAAGGAATCAGGAAGAAGGTTTTTGATAGATGAGAACCAAGAAGCCAAACTGCTAACTGGCATAGACCTGGGGTGACTGAAGTACTTGGGAGTTTTTGAATGGTGTTCTGCTTCTGTGCTAAGATGGCTCTATTTCAACTTGCAACAACATATGAAGTGAAATCTCAGCCCTTTGCTCCCAGCAGTCACTTCCTGCAACAACTGAGGCTTCATTTCAGATCGGAGTCAATCAGTGGGCATTCACCTGGCAGATAACACCACAGTGAGGATTTCAGATTCCAAATAGAGTTAGTAATATAGGCTGCATCCACCTTAGACTCTGTGTCCTCCTGTTGCTGAGCATTGGGAATCAGACAGATCTGTCTGACTGCTAAAGAGCAGAAGCTTTTCTACTTCATTGGCATCCTATAGACCTCAGTATAGTAGGTAGTGCTATATATTATATACTGATATATACACCCTCATATATTTACATATGTATTATTTGGGCTGCAGACTGCAGAGGCTCAAATATTTATCTCAAAGGAGAGTGGGAATCTAAACTGGTAAATCTCTTATTTCAGAAGAGCTTTTTTTCACTAAAGCATCAACTAATGTGGTAATAGCAGCAGCCTCTTTCTGCTGCTCCTTCAGTGTTTTCTCAAACTTCATTAGTTCATGAGTACCTTCCTCAGCTTACTGGTACAGTAGTATTCTAACTATGATTTATTTGATCTGATAAAGCTTGCTGTCTTTTTCTTTATTCTAACAAATTAAAAGTAGCTTTTATGCATGCCTATTTCAGTATTGCTTATAAAAATAGGCTGCTGACATTTTCTCATAGCTGTAAGGATGGAACCTAATTTGTAATTACATACATTTTAACTTTTTTTTATTTGTTTGTTTGCTTTTGTTTGTTTAATTGAGCCATTTGCACTATCACAATTCTGAAAAATAGAAATTAATTATTGGTCCTGTTCAAATGCACCATTTCTATGAAAAATCCTACCCTATGTTGAGTGGCCATTTGTAAAATGTGAGTTGGAGCTAGATTCTTTGCCACATAAAATGAAAAGTAACTTTTTTTTCTGGAAAAGATTAGGTGTTTTTTACGGAATCTGCGCAAACCAAGAATTCTCACAATCAAATGAAAACAATGGTATTATCCATACTTCTTGTTCATTATACTCTTAGTATTTTACATTTAAGAATATGGAATGGAATGCTAGCTTGCTTTTCTTCTTTTTTTTTTTTTGAAAAGATTTATCCATGAAGTATAATGAGAATCTCACTGATTCAAGTTTTCCCAGTTAGCCTTAAATGTGTTTTGATTCCAACCCATTCTAGAGTTATTCAAACATTGATGAACTGTTGGTTAACATGATTAGCTATTATAGCTAATTTGTACAAAATGCCTATATACTAACCTAATCTAAAATAATTCCTGGTGGAGAATTATTCTGGATCATTATTCCTAAATCATTCCTTGCTCTTAATAGTTAGACTTTAAAATCATGGCAGCAATATGGAAAGCCTCCTTGGACTGGGCCGCAGGGTTATGCAAATTCAATTCTCTCTTTTGGAAACTCCGTATCCAATATTCTATGGCATCTTCACATTCTTAGTGAAAAATGAGTGTAGCAAATTTAAGAGACATTTATAGAGCAGTTTAAAATCCTGCATCAAGCTTACCTAAAGCTCTCTACTCTTTTGCCTGCACAAATTTAACGTTTTCAGTTACTTCAGTAAAGCCTATTGGGCTCTTTTCCTACTAAGTAGCTTCCAAGAATCAACTTCTCCAGAAAAAAAAGAGTGAGTGTCACCTGTTACCCACTGAGAGCTCCTTTATTCCGGAAACATATGGGCCTGTCAAAATCAGTTCTGTGAGCTTCAAAGGATGCCAAATTTGGCATAGAGTCACTGTCTATGCCATTTCCACAAGTACTTACTACACTGTCACTCATTACAGGCCTTTCTGTTTGTTTTTCGGAGTCCTGCTAGAGATCACAAAAGAAACAAGAAAAACAAGAGGCCTCATTAATTAATGAGAGGTTTGATTTAAATAATTTTTCAACTTCTACATATTCACTTAAAGCTTTCTTCTTCTGTATCTTATTTTTTGCCATTGTCCAACACAATACTATAGACAATCTACAGTATTGGTATTTAATGATATCTAATATCAACTACATTGATACTACACCATGGATACCATAAACATGGTGTCTAATAGCAACCTGTGATTTTCATTGATTTATGATCCTTAGCATTAAAACTTCAGGCTAATGTTTTCTATGTTTGTCATGGAGAATATGTATGTGCTTTCTAAGGGCCTCATTACAAAATCTGAAAAAAATAACCTTTTTTTTTTAGCAGTTATTTTTGTTCAGAGTTCAGTTAAAGAGATATAGAATCTGGTTATCACCGGAAGGTTATCATTCACTATCAGGCTATAGCAAAGCATATTTTTTTCTTTCTTTCTCTAATGTTTCTATGAAAGCAACACCCTAAAACTTTGATGATATAATAATTATGGGGTATTTTGAGATAGTTTTATGAAGTAACTGTTCATGTGTATTTTGCGGGGGAAGAACTGGGACAAGAAAGAAGTCTAATCTGTGCTTACCACTGTTTTACAAATAGGACACCAATTTTAGGTATTCCAACTGCCTTCTCTTTTCTGTTGGAAAATGAATCACTTCTGATTAGTGTTAGGGCAGAGTACCATTACACTGTCACCTCAAGAAACAACAAAAAAATCCAGATTAAAAAGCTGACTAAATGCAATGTTAACTAAATAAGGATGTTTTTAAAGGAATGTCAATCTTAAGACCAAGATTAGGCACCTGCAAACACCTGACACAATACAAACATCTGAAGTCTTACCTGAGTTTCATCATATCCTTTAGATTCTCATTTGATGATGAACTTGTGAGATTCCTCAGTGAAGAAGGGTGGAAAAGCTGATTGTTTTCCCCTAGCAACAAGCTAGCATTAGACATCAAGTATCACTGTCATAAGCTGTCATATCAGTCCATAATGTATGTGCAAAATGAAGATAGGACTCAATATGGTAAATTCATTTATCAATGACAGGTCAATTATATAACAAAAATAAACAAATTCCTTATGACTTAAATTTATTTCCTGCCAGCTCATCTCTGTATTTATCTTGAATCAACTTCATTCACCTCCAGAGTGAGCTTTTGTAGTTCAGAAATAGCTAAAAAAATACAGAAAAGAGATCACCTTATATTCCTCTATAGTTCACCTCCATATTCCATATTTTAGTGGAGTATGGAAAGTATAGGATCAGTCATGAACTGCCAGCTTTGAAATACAGATTCGGTTAAACAATCATCTATTTTGTGTGCTTTAAGATAGGCTAAGAAAATTGATTAATACAGTATTTTTCTGTGAATAGGAAATCACTTAGGCTACTGTACCATTTGCACCAAGGGCACCATCTGCAAATGTGTGCAGAATGTTCAAGAAATCCAAGATTATTCTTAACATTGAAATACAGGTAGATACATGGTCATAAGGAGGACTTACTTAAGTAGAAAGTGATCCAGTTTTTCATGTGCTGGTGCACTTAAAAAATAAGTATGTTTTGAGTGGAACAACAAAACAGAAGCTACAAATTCAGACAATGCCATAATTTTAATTTTTAAGAGTAGGATTTCTTTTTGAGAAAAATCGAGATCACAAGAATAGCAGTCATTTTGAGAAGTTGTGATGCAGTGTACTGAAGAGGATGGAATTTATGATAAATTCTGGGTCAATTCCTATGGTGCTTTTCTGAAGCTGTTCAAATATTAAAGCTTAAGTTGATGCATCATAAATACAATTCTCTTCCCAGTAAGGAAAAACCCATGTCATGAGGCAAAAATCATGGAAAGCACAACTTTGAAATTAACTTCATACTTCCATACATTTACTATAGCATATAAATTCTGCTATAAACCATGCAGTTTAAACTGTTTCAAAATGAATTCAAGATTAACTTGTCTTTAGTCCAATATCATCTTCTATAAATAACTTTCTGATGTTGCACATTTTTGTTTGAAGCTTTTTGGTCTCCAAATCTTCATAATACAGGGTTAGTTTTAATCCAAAGAAGTAATAATGTAAATTTAACTTGAATGAAATGGTAGAAGGAATGCTTCAATTTTAAATCATTCTGTATGAGAGTTTTTAAAGTATGTGATCTGTGGGGTAGTTTGGTTACTGACTTTTGCAATCATAATTAACTGAACAGTCAACAATAAAGGCAAAAAAAATTACTTATTTTTTCAGAATTTTTAATAGCTTGTCCTGTATCATTATTAATGGAGTAATCTGACCATAAATGCTGATGTAAGAAATGTCCCTTCATACTTCACCACACTCAAGAAGAGATACTGTTATAAGTAAAATAATAGTATAAATATCTTAATGCAGAGAAAAAGAAATGGATATTGGTACTTCTCAACAAATACATGTCTGTGGCTCTCCAGTTTATTCTTAGACTTCAAGCATATTCAAGAGCTTTTTGTTCATTATTCTGAAGTTCTCTGCCAATGTTACTTTGAGGCAATTCCTGTTTATGTAGTGGGTTTTTTTCTTGGTGTTTCCTAGAATATACATATTTAGAAAAATTATCCTACCATTCTAAATTGTAAATAAATCATTCTGGCACTACTCATATTTTATCAAGCTTAGCTCTCAGCATTCAGGCTAATTAGGATTTATAAATATTTCTTCAGGATGTCAAAAGAGCCATCTACATTTTCAGAGGAGTTTGAAAACATGTAAAAAGTTTATATAAATTAATGATTCCATAGAAAATACATCATTCCTACTAGTCTAGGATACCACCATATTTACTTTTGTTTAGGGTCTACCATTGACCTAAAGGTAGATGATAATGATATCCATTAAGATTATATCAAAGAAAGAAGGAAAAAAAGACCATAGAGTGCAGTTAACCCATAAAACACAATAAACTAAAATAACCTCTAATGCACTTCAATTTAAAAGAGCCAGCTTATCAGAACTCCTGCATGTATTAGCAGAGTTGCTTGAACATTCTTCATTGAGAATTTTGATCAGGAATATGTTTTTGAGACAGCACACACACTCAGAAAAGAAAAAAAAGCGGGAAAGAAAAAAGGAAAGAAAAAGGGAAAGAAAAAGAAAAAGGAGAAAGGAGAAAGAAGAAAGGCAAAGGCAAAGGCAAAGGCAAAGGCAAAGGCAAGGCAAGGCAAGACAAGGCAAAGGCAAGGAAAGGAAAGGAAAAAGAAAAAAAGGCTAAATTGTCAAAGCACTTCATTTTTATGGAGTTTAAATGGAAAGTTCTTTTTATTTTTTTCCTCTGGTCATATTTTCTTATTTTCAATATTTCAATCTAGAGTGATAAGTGGCTTTCTTTAGTGAAAATTGGTTTGTGAATGCAAAATACTCATCACAATATTTACTAACTGTTTTTCTAACCACATTTTACCAAGAAAATGCTATTTCTTCCTTCCTCCATTCTCTTCCTGTTCTTTACCACTTTTCATGGTCCATATAAAATAGCCTAATGTTAGAGAAGAAGCTGAAAATGAAGAGTTCTGACTAACAGTGGTAACTGGGGAGAAAACTTTTATTTAGATGTTTTTTCATCTTTAAATGAAATACTGTCCTCTAACCCTCTAGTCTGCTCTCCATTAGCAAGTGGAGGTGTTCTCCTGCTGTTGATTAGAACTATAACTTAAGGATGACAGTTATCATCTTCCCTTTGTCTTCATCTTTTTCTCTCTATCTGTTTCTTTCAAAAGTGTGAGACTGGAAATTGATATATACTGACTAGTAAACATTGGATGTTGAAAAGCTACTTATTGGATTTGTTTTGCTCTGTTTAAAAGTCTTAGAAGGAAGAGGAGAAGATCGATTACCTAGTTGTTCTTAGTATCGTATATACTTCTTTTAGTGTATGAAAAGCAAAATTAACTTGTGTAGTCTCAACTTTCAACTATTACAGTATGTCATCTAATGTCAGTATGATAAAGTCTATTGATATTGACATCTTCTTCTACAGCTAAAGCTTTCATGTCGCAAGTTTTTCCAATATTGATGTGGAATGCTTTTTTTTCAAACTCATCATCACATCATTTCCACACTATTTTTAAATCCAAGCTGTTTAGAAGAACATTTTGAAAGCGTAAGGATAGAATGTCAACACTGTAAAGTGATTCAAATAACAGGCAGTTTGGACTGAAATCCTCCACTCTTGCCCCCTCGTGTAAATCATCAAGTCACCAAACAACATGCTGGAATTTTGTTTTCTTTGTTTGCGCCTCCTTTATATAGAGAAGGCAAGATTTCGAGGTCTATATAAGCAATTGCCCATTTAAGAATAGTGCCTTTTTTTTTTAGTTGACTTTCAAGAAACAGAACAATGGCATGGATTGACAATCAATATTTTTTGATGAAAATATCTTATCCATGTCATCCTCACTGCCTCTAAAATAACTGACTGGGTAATAAAATTTGAAACTCTTACACCATAAAGAAGCAAAAAATGTCCTTTCTTGTGGATCTTCCAATTTTATGTTTAGTTGATATTTCACCGCATTTGAAAAGGTTAGAATGAATGGAATTACCTGTAATACTAGGGGAAAATTAACTTTAATTTTTTGAGTATTTTAACAAACTTGAATGCAACATTCCTCATGATTAAAAAGGATGGAGCTTAAATAATATTAAGCACCCTGAAAGTATTTTTCCTTTTTTTTCTTTTTCAAAATTAAGATTTAACTACAAGTCTCAAGTAGGAAACAGTTAGCAGACAGGCTGTGGACAGATAAAGATTTCCTCATATCTCAGTAGAAACTGGCTGATATGGTAGACTTCGCATCTCTAAGTTACTGATTTTTTGTATGTGTTTGTACTTGTGCAGCATCTTATTTCTACAGCATGCCATCAGCTTTGTCACCTCAAATGAAAATAAGATGAGAATCCATATTGTTTAGTCCTATATAAAATAACCTGTCATATTTAGCCACATGCTGCAGTATGCTGAGGAACTGCAGAAAATACCTTTAGCTTTCTAAGCTGTTGAAAAAAGAATGCGTTTTTGGAATATGTGCATAGTATATTTGGGAAACCTCAAGGTAAAAATAGCACATATAGAGGATAAAAAAAAAAAGTTGACCTCCTATCATTAAAAAGGCAATAGTCCTAATATCTGTTTTTTTTCTAGTCATTTGTTACTTTTTTTAACAGCAGTGTGATTTGTTTCAATACGATAACCTCTTGAAAGATGGATTTTTTTCTTCTATGGCTTGTGTGGTATACTATCTACAATAGTGTCAGTTAATGAAAACTGATATGAGTAACAGCAATTACTCTGATGCCCTGGTTATATAGTTTTTCTGAAGATTTCTGTTTGTTTGGAATTTGGAATTATCTTGTATATCATTCCAAAAATAATGATGTTTATGCTGATGTTTATGCAGTTAATATGCTGATATTAACTAATTTCATAAGAAAATGAATGTCAGTGAAATTATTGAGTTATTTTCTAATGATCATTGTATTAAAGATTGTATGGCTTTTGCTGATTAATCCAACAATTTGATATTGAGAAAGACTTCTTTGATCAAGGCATGTATAGGTATATCTCTCCTGCTGTGGCTGCAAAGTTCTTTTAAACATTTATTTAAACAATCCAATTACTTGATAGACTTTGTCCCTGGAAGCTTTTCTTCCCAGACATGATTCTGAAAGTTTGATGTTTCTATTTCAGTCAAGGTTCTAATTATGCAGATTTGCAATCTTCAAAGCTTTAAAAATGTACATTTGGTTGCTTCACATTATCCATTTAAGACAGAAAACTAAATCACTTTATTTTCTATTCCTTCACCACTAAGGTAAAAGGTCCTATTCAGTGTTTTACAAACACAGTTTTGAGTGGCTCAAATATACACTTGCTTGCCATCAATTTGTAGAGGTCTCCAATGGTGTTATGCACCTGTGAAGTTTTATTACATTGTTTCTAAGGTTGACAAAATGTCTTCATTTTTTTGGCCTTTGAAGTAGAAGCAAAATGGAGACTGTGCCCTTTGTTTTCTTCTATTGTCAAAAATGGCCTCAAATATACAACATTTAATCTTCCAGAATATTCTGTTCTTTATATTTTTATTAGAAATGCCACAAAGTGATTTGTTATCCATGAATAAAAGAACATTTCTGAACAACCACAGTCAAATTGTATTATAGTGAAATCACAGCATTATCTTTCTGCCCCTGTAGTTTGTAGAGTAAAAATAATGCAATTAGGAACTGTTCATATTTTTTTTTCTCACTTAATTTTGACTTGTGTCCAAATATACACAAAACAGTAAAGGCAGACATGAAAAATGTAGAAAGCTTCATTTCTTGAAGTGTGCTGGTAGGAGTGGGGAGAAGGGACCTAATTATACTTCAGTATCCTTTAAACAAAACTGCCAACGCATGGGTAAATGCAACACTGTCTGGCACTAGAAATGAACCATGATTATCCATCTTGTAGCTTAAACTCCTTACTGTCTGAATCAGTTAACAATTATAGCAACAAGGTTTTAGAAGTATTTGGGATTTTTAAGATATTGAGACTCCTGGTTAAAAGTGATCGCGTTTTTAAAAAAGTAAATCATTTGAATAGAGAATTGGGAAATAGTTTGAAAGGTGTTCCTTGGATGTTATAAAGTAAGTAAAGTAAGTAAAGTATACTACCATATTGGAGAAGATCAAGGGTTTGTTTATCTTTATATTCTCAGTTAAAAATATGCAGGAAAAAAATATAAGAACATGTTGAACCCTCAATGATACTTTTCCAGAAAAAAAATCTTCTAGATTTCATCAATTTTGAGGTCTAGGATTCATGAGCTAAAGGTATGGTGATAATGTACTTGATCACCTATAATGCTTTGCTCTTCTTCCATTAGTTTTTCTACTGTCTTTTAGAACTTATAAAATTCTCACTCACGGGAACCTAGCAAAGAGGTGCACAGCTCAACTACTTAATTTGAGAAAAATAGTCTCTTTTTTGTTTCCTACTGAACCTCCCTCCCAGCAACTGTCTGAAGTCTAGCTGATCCTGAGTGGGAGGAGGTAACACATAATTCATTCTTAGGTTTTCCATGCCATTCATGATTTTAGAAATCTTACTCCTACAGTCATCTGTTTTCCAGGCTTGAAGAGCTTTAGCATGTGTAATCTCTTCTGATATGGAAATCATGATATTGTTTGCTTTTATTGTCTTCTGTCAAATGCTGACCTGATGCTTTCACAGCACGATTTGTTTACAGAGAAGACTTCATTCCTGAATAGCCTTAAAATGTCAACTCTAAGCAAATCATATACGTGAAATGATTTTTCTGCATGTTTCTGGGTATGTTTTTGTATCTGCCTATACTGAGACTAATCTACCATTTCAACACCTCATCATTTAGTGTTGTAAAGGTTTAATTCTCCGCAGTTTGTTGTTATCTTTACCATCCTGAATAATGAGAACTAATACCTTTTTACTTCCTTATTACTTATCAATTCATTTCATTTGTATTTATTCATTCATATTCATTCATTTATATTATTCTCTTTGTTTTTTCATGGCTACTTCTTAAGATCCAGGGACATAAATCTATAGAAAATCTTTAATATCTGGATACACTATGTCAATCAGACCAGATTTTCTCATATTCTTCTTGATTTTGCTAGAAAATTATAGAAGGACTTCCAGTATTTTCAGAACATATTAGTTCCTCTTTTACCTCTTTATTGACACAAATTTTATTTTTCAGCATTTTTATCAGATACTGATATCAGACACAGCAGCCTATAATTTACCTCTTTAAATATCTCTAGAAAGAAAAAAAGTATCATGATATTCATCTTCCCATCCTATGCTACCAAGACACTTTTAAAACAAGGAATTGTATACAGAAACAGTTGAATGGAAGTTTTTGCAGTGAAAAGCCAGGTCTTCCTGCTGTTTTCTCTCTGAGGAGACAGACCTCAAGACAAGTAATATTCTGATGAAAACTCAAGCAGAACAGGGTAATATTTACCTTGATGCCAGTGTAGAAAAATGTTGGAAGAAAGTAGGAAGGTACAATGACAAGAATTTCAGGAAACAAGCACTAGTAGGATGAAGTCAAGCTGATAGCTGACAGATCTTCAGTGATTCTGAAAACTCTTTACAGGTTGTTTGGGAAGCAGCTGTAGGAACTTTTAAACTAAAAATGTCTTGTTATTCTGCATCACAGACAGAAACAAGGTGAAAAAATGCAAAGAAAGAAAAGTAGCTTTGAAAACTTTCTGGAGAGATCCCATGGAGTGTTCAGATATCTCTAGGCTTTCTTCTTCACAGAACTGCATCATGACAGTTCCTTACTTTATTTCACCCTTGCAAAGAGGAAGGCTTAGGAGAACTGGGGAAAAGAATTCTTTACTCCTAGGAGCTCCTAAATTCTCTTTAGGTACCTAATCTCATTTCTCTCATTGAACCACATCAGTCTTCTAGGTCCAATTCCTGCAAAGAAGCTTTAAACTTCAGATGCAATCCCTGTGAAGGAGTTTCTTTAGCAGCTACATCAATTCAGGTGCTTATTACTATAATCTGTTGTTTTTCCTTCCTCCACCTCAATGTATTTGAAGATCGAGTCTGACATACAGTCCTGAACTTAGCTTTTCTTTTACTCCGTGTATCTTGAAATACTTTTTTTCTAGTTGTCACTGAGTCTTCATGAAATGATCTTGCTTATCTCCACGTGTTAAATCCACTGTACCTTTAGCTTATGAATTAACCTTTGATAAAATGTATTTATTTCAATGTCTGAGGGATATATCTTTAAAATTTTTGGAGAGACAGTTTTTAGGGAATATTGCTATTCTGTAGAAGGTATTTAATTTTTCTATCCAAAAGTCTTGCAGAATGCTATTTAAAAATTGATACAATTCACCATATCTGTCCTTTGCCTACAAGTGTTAATGTTTGCAGAATGCTAGACATATGGAGCATTGTTTTACTTTCTTGTTTTACCAATTTCCCATTACAAATTTTCCATTATAGTACAAATTAAAACAGCGTGCTTAAATAATAAATATTAATGCAAAAATAGTAGGAAGCAATTCATCTGCATGTTCATTAGCAAAGGAAGGGCACTGCTGCATTGGTAGGGAGGCTTGCAACATGGAAATTGCTGTGTCTCGTGGGGGGCTTGTGAAACTCACCCACAGACGTGTGTGATATGTGAACTTCACAAATAATGTGTCTTCAGGAATAAATCCCTAATTATTAATCTGACAGTATATGGAAGCCTTATCTTACCAAGGCAAGAAGTTTATTTCTAGCTAATTAGACAATAACAAATAATGAGTCCGTGGAAAACTTGGAAATGTCATATCCAAAGTAGAACTGAAATATTTTTATTTTCAGCACCTGAATTTCTCTTGCTGTGCAAAATCTCCTTCTAAATTCTCATGCCAAAAAGCAGTTCTGCTGTTCTGGAAGTCATTACGGTATTCAGAATTTACATTTAAACATTTTTCTTTTTTAATTTCTATTACCTGAAATTCCTTTGACCTCTGCCATACTTACTAAATTTGACCTCCCTTTATCCAAAGGTTTAGCAGCCAGAGCTGGTAGTCTGCTTCTGTCCTTACAAGGCACAGATTCAGATGCTGGCACTTTATGGATGTCTCTTTTTCAATTTGCAAGTCTGCAAGTACTGCTTTGGGAAAGTGTCCTTGGCCTCCAAGTGTCTGTCTACTTTTTTTATGGCTTACAAAAGTTAACAGATAAGTTAATTGATTCAGTACCCACCTCTCTACATTATCTGATATGATAAAGTACTAATTATTACAGAAAAAAAAATGGAATGGCAAAAATCAGTGCACTTAGTGGGGTCTTAACTCCTTGCAATTTTTGTTTATTTACTTGAAAATTCACTCAAAAAAGCTATTTTCCTAGTTTAAAATATAGATATTAACCTAATTTCTGCATTTTTTGTATAGACAAAAGCCCTCTTGATCTAGAGGCTTTCAAAGGGACTTGCAGGAGGATTTCAGTAAGATTCGAGTACCTGGCTATCCCTACTACCTGAAACATCAGATAAGCATAACCAATTCTCTTCCTTGTTAAATAATTTCATGAGAAGCTGTCCTTAAAATTTTTATCTCAAAAACAATTTTGAATAAAGCTATGTTTATTTATTACATCCATCAAAATAACACACTGAAATAACCCAGCAATATTAAAAGGCACTGACAGTAAAAGCAATTTTTTACTATTTATTTATTTTCAGTGCCTATTACTTACTGACCAAGTAATTGTTATTCTAACATTATTTAATTTAATTTCTTAATTTTTTTTCTTGCTTAAACATTTTACTAGCTCAGAACCTTGGCAGGTACCTACAAACCACACAAAATCTACTTACAACACAGTTTTCATCTTTTCCATGCCAAACTTGAATTACATAATGGTAAGGATTTAAAAGTTACCTTTATTAAAAGAATGTACATTTGACCTGTGAAACAATCTGAAGACCACTGTATAATGAGTGACTGCATCAAAAGTAGCACTACCAAAGTTATTTATTAGAGGTGAAAATTATTGTATTCTTACTATAAATGTGTAACATTTGTCAGAAGATACAGTTCTTTTGAAGTAACTCTTTTAAATCCCAGTAACTATTGTAGTCTAACAAAGTCAGGCATCTTCAAAATATATACAAAGCCCTTATAGACCCACCAAAAGATCTTGACTCTTTGCTAAGTTACTACTAAAAAACTTTCATACAAACATACCACATGGATAGTGATGTAAAGCTACTAACATGCTTTAAAATGTTATAAGTTAATGTAATCTCCTATATGTGTTTAAAAGTCTACTAGAAAATATATAAAATAGACCCTACAAATCTTACTTAATTACAGAGTTACATCTTCCTGAGACCTTTTCAGTGTGGGATAGCTAAAAGAGGCTGAGGTCAAGCAAAGGGTAAGATTTCAGGTAACTGTCAGAAGATTACAAGGAAGAAAGCCTGAGCTCGTGTTGCACCTCTGGGAAGATTAACTATACGTAGGTCACGCAGCATAGTCACGTCTGGCTCATCGAATCTTACACCGTGTGTCCTATACCGCTACATGATAGTGTCATGTATCTGAGTCAGGCAGGTATTTTACTGATACCACATGATCCTAGGGCCTGTCGCAAGACTGTGTGGAATCACAGGCACTGGGAAAAGATCAGACAGTCTCACAGTTCCGACACTCAGAGCCTGGGTCCACTTCTGTGTAATCGTAATTGCTGTCACAGAGAAGTAGCACGCAACACTCTTACAGTGCTTGTAGAGAGGGTGAATACACTCCTCGTATGGATCAGACACTTCCTGATCCTGATCCTGAGTAACTTGGGAATGGTCAGGTATACACAAAACAGCACGGACTTGGGGTCTATTTCCAAAGACTTTGGACTATTTCCAAAGTCTTCTTTTTTATCACTCATAGTAATTTATTTTTGACTTTTGTTGAAAGTGAAGATTGATGTATCTATGTTAAAATAGAGAAATTTCCTGTACTTTCTTCATACCATGTACTTATTAGCTTGTTTAATGAGGGAATGTGCCACGTTTGGCAGAGATAACAAATATCACACTATTTTCATTGGAAAAACACTTGAGAATTGTTGACCAAGCCTCCCCACTCACATGCAGACAACATATTTATTTTTCCTGTTTATACTAAGGGAAAGAAGTACAGAGTTTTATCCGAGAAAACAGGATACAGAGGGAAGTAACTGAAATTGAGAGAAAGAGATGAGCTATATCTTTGTATAGGAAGGAAGGAAGGAAGGAAGGAAGGAAGGAAGGAAGGAAGGAAGGAAGGAAGGAAGGAAGGAAGGAAGGAA
>JAWLRI010000389.1:258205-270401 GCA_034781795.1 Crypturellus tataupa
AGGAAGGAAGGAAGGAAGGAAGGAAGGAAGGAAGGAAGGAAGGAAGGAAGGAAGGAAGGAAGGAAGGAAGGAAGTCTGAGTGAAATTGATGTTTATTGTGATTTTAATCTAAAGACTAGTAACAATTTATTTCCTTGATTACCAAATGCAGCATAAAAAATGAGTGCAAAGTCTATGCTAGAACAACTAGATATCTTCATGTTTCATGTAGCTGGATTTAAAACTCTGGATTTCCAAGTAGTCTTTAAAATTGTACTCAGCTTTCAGTTGTGGATTTCATAATTTCCACACTAAGTGAAATGCTCTGCCTTAACACTCAGAGTGTTCCTAACATCATATGGTTTCCAGGATGCCCTTTGCAACATGAGTAGCAGGAACTGCTTATCACATTGTGGAAGGTACAATACTGCAATGCTCCTAGCTCTAGGAGAGAAGTATGAACAAAGCTCCTATGAAAATTCTGAAAAGAAAACAAAATGTTACAGCTTGGTGTTCTAACACAATATTAACTCTTCCGTTAAATGATTAACATCTAATCAGATTTGTACTATAATATTGAGAAACAATGATGATGTCAACAGATAAAGCTCAAGTACTGCAGCTGACATGGATTTTATTTTTAGAAATGACTTTTCCCTTTTTTTTTTTTTTTCTCTCAATATAAATTGGGTGCTGGAATCTGCAATCCAGTCTTGGATCTCTCTCACATGTTTGTAAGCCTTCTGCTCCTGAGACTGTGCATGGGCATTAGGTTCAAAGGAGAAGGTAATTACACTAGTGTTAGTAATTGTATTGTTTTCCTCCACAGTCCTGCTCTTGAGACCTCTGAAATCATGTCTGGATCAGAAATGTTAACCACCTGCAGATATAAATATTCTTCATTCTTTAAGAACCTTTCTTCAAGGCACTGACAGCAGCTATCCAGGCTATAGTAACAGTCCTATGGATGAGTCCTACTGGTTAGGAATGGATATTAGTTTTGTGAAACCTTACTACTTTTGTGTGTATACTCTAAAGAGTGATCCTTATCACCAAGGAACAGCATGTGATTTTTTCAGTTTCATTGCAACTTTTTTCTCTGATGCCTGCTGCATAATCTGAATCACTGCACTGCACCTGAGGCTGAGGAGTTGAGGGGTGTTTTACTTTGTTTTGCTTTTTGATTTGTTTCTGTCTTATTTTTTGTTTTTTTGTTTTTTTTTCAAGAGAAGAATTTTCTTTATTTTGGGGTTCCAGTCTGCGTAAGTCTTCGAATTGGGGCTGATGTAAATTAAACAAGTGCTTCTAGACCTAAATTCTCGTGTGTAACTACAGATGTTTTGAGCTGTATTTTGGAGGCATGGTTTTATTTTACAATATGATGGATGATACTTTGTCAGTAAAACAACTGTTCATTCATAAGGCTTATTTTAAATTGTGTGGTGCACAGATTTTATTCTGCTTTCCAAACACATTCTCTCCTGCAAAGGAAAGGAATTTAGCTCACTGAAGTTGTGCACTTGGCAATCCAACAAGCAGCATATTCAGAGATTTATACAAATAACAAATCTAGAAGGAAGCAGCTGGGCTTGTTCAATCAGGACTGGCATCTTTAAATACATTCCTTGCAATTCCTTTTCAACCAACAGAATTCCAGTGTTTTTCTTTTTGTCAAAAGATGACTATTGTGAAATATTTGTTTAGTGCCTAAATATCTTAATTGTAGCATAGGAAAGCCTGTTCCTTGTACTTCATCATGCGCAGGTGGTATCTTGAGTTGTCATCCTTGTGATCAAATGTAAGCATTTCACACAGAATATGTGTTCAGTTCAGTACCCAAATAGCCTCCTTGCTCTCTGAGCGATGTGTAAAATCATGTTCACCTGCAAATAATGCTTTCTTTGTTCTACTATAAAACGAATATATAGTAGCATAAATCTTTCAACAATACCACCTAAGTTTTCAAGATTACATTTATCCTGTTATCATGTCTATTAGAGTTCTTCTTTGACTGCTTCTTCCTTTGAAATCAGTATCAGTAGGGGTGGCAGAATGAGAGCCTTAATTATCTACATTTCTCTCCATAGCCTGCTGTCTCATTACAGAGAATAGGGGAAAACATCCACTTAATTACAAAGTATATTGCAACTAAAACTGGCTGGTGACTATAGTTATAAATAGATCCTACCAATTCATTCCATTTGTATTCGTGACCTCTTTTGTTTGCTTATAGATGAAAATTTGGTTGAACTGAATTTTATTTGCAAGCAAGTTTGTGATAAGTACAAATACTGCATGTGGAAATTCAAATAAATATTGGTAAAATATGAAACTTCAGAAGAGAGCTCTCACAACCACTTTAAGTTCATCTCCTTCTCCTGAAGCTCTTTCTATTTTTTATGCTGTAAAATACCGAACTAATCTTGAGAATCATTATACACATATCTCTTAACAAGACTGTATTTCAGTAAAACGGTCACCTTCTTTTTCCACATATTCTAATTTTTCTTTCTCTTTCTCTCTTACTCCCTCCATATGAATAAGGGTCATGCTACGTAAAAAGGCCTTTGAGAAAATCATGTGTTATGTATTAACAAACCACACAGCATGATCAAACTATGAAACAACCATAACGTGGCACTTCTGGTCATAGGTGTAATTTCTCTAGAATTTAAGCCACAAGAACATTGCATCATGCACATATTTCTATTGGAAAATAAATCCCTTTAGAAATTGTTTACATGGGAAAATTTACTAGTACACTTTTTACCACTTTGCTCTAATCTCTCTGTAGATGCTTGTTTTAAAATAGGTGCCATCAAAGGGAGTTATAACAATGGTGGTATAATTACATTAGTATTTTTCTCCCATAAATCTTTCTGAATAAATCTTTGATGCAGCACACAATTCACAAAGACACAGTGGCTGTGACTTGCTGGCATAAAACTAGCACATCTGGGAAAAGAAACAAATTCCTAGTTTAATCACTACTGTCTCTGCAGGTACATTAAGTCTGCAGCTATACTAGTAAATTAAATTGCCTGGGAACAATCCCCATAAGTAGAACATGTTTATCTACACTAGTACGTTGTTAGAAATCCTACCTGTATCAGCTTGGCCCATACTAACCACAAATCTTCTAAAACAGTTCCTGGCTGCCGTTCAGCATTAAAATTCCCCTGGGATCTGGTATTGTCCTCCCACAATATGCAGGCAGGGTTTGTAACCCCATGCTGTCCTTGATGCTGTTGTGTCGCACCCTTGTTGCACTGGGCGTGCACGTAGAGAATCATCCCATGCATTTCCAACCTTCCTGGTGCAGAACAGCCTCTTGTAAAGCAAACTGAGGTCCAGCAAAAAGTGCACTGCAGTAACAGCCTATGAGCAGACCAGCCAGGAGTAAAAGGGATGTGGCTCTTTTTGCTTCTCTCCTTGCTTCTATTGAGATTACTCTGTATACCAAGGGAGGTTGTCCTCCTCCTTCAGCCACATCCCTGAGAAAATGAGTACTAAGAGATAGGAAAAGGCAGTTCCTTGGCTTCTCTTACGGTCATGCTCTCAGCCTCTTACAGCCCTCTGCTTCCATTCCTACCTCTTTCCTAACTCCATAACATTACTGGAAAATTCCAAGCAAGATAGCGCTTTTTTTTTTCCTTCCATCAGAAAACCAAGTCTTATTGTTTTTGTTCATGACTAGTTCTTTTCCCTTCTTTCCTTCCCCACTGTTGTTACACTTTTTTTTTTCCTAGAAAATAAAATGAAATATTTGTTCCACACTTTGAAAGGAGGAAGTGGCCAACATCCCTACAGAATGGTTGGGTCCCAGAACCAGACACCTGGACTTTGTCATGCTGTTTCTTAGGCAAAAGAGGCTCTACAGGTGACACTCCAGATTCAAGATTTTCCAAGATGTTCAGCATGAACATAAAAAAAGGAATCTGTGGAAACCATAGGTGCAGGGTTTCTTATATGAGTCAAGACTTGCTACTGTGCTGTATGGAAGAGTAAGGGGGAACAGTAAGTGTGCATCAAGTGTGCTGATAAATGGTTACAAAGGTGTGTGTGTCTATTCCAACTAGACTGCACATAAGTGAAGGCTGCTCTATTTTGAAGGAAAAGTGTTTGCTGGCACAGATATGAGGCACTTCATGGCCAGGAATGTTCTTTTAATTTTTCTGGCAGGTATGTGAGAAAAGTTCACACGAATTAGCAAAAGCATCAGCTCCATAGTAGTCTGTCCACATATAAACATGCATTTTACCTTCACTATTTTAGACCATGCTAATGGTCTAAATATTATGAATGAGAAAATGTTGAAGCAGGGGAGAAAATGGAGAACTTTTGAAATAGCAGTAACACACAGTCAATTTAAAGTGTTAGGTGCTTAACACGTTAGGTGCTACACGTATGTTGTAGCAGTATGACCATCAAAAGTTCCAAATGCTGGAAAAGCATTTTTAAAGGAGAGGTCAATATGAAGGACAGTAGGACACAAACCTGTTCTATTTATGGTATGTTTTTTTGAATAGAATAGGAAGCCTAGAACCACCTGCTTTATCACTGTGAGAGGCTGAAACTTCTTAGAGATCCTCTACAGACAGGGTAACTCCTCAGAGTAAGCACTTTATTTTCATGAAAGTGCAGTCTGATGTTTAAAATGAGGTGTGGGTCTTTCCCCCTCAGCAGTAACTCGATAAGTTCTGATTAGCATTTCTAATCAATATGCTGTTCTACCCAACTCTGAACAGATGTTTTGTCTTCTATATCTACATGGCAACAGATGTCAGGTGATAATTTAAGCAGGTAAATGAAAATAAGAGACAAGCACTGGAATTTCAAGCTAGAAAATATGATTAAAAAAAACAGATATGTATTTCCATATCAGGTTTTGTGAAGGATTAAGAAATACTTTTTCTAAAGGGAGTTTATTCCTGGAAATCAATGATAGACATCAAATATATGAGCACTTTGTGAAAGTGACTCCCCCTTTTAAAAAAGAATGATTGATGATTGTTACTGAAAAAGAAATTAACTTTTGTTTTTGCCTTGTAACTGTCTCTATGTCGTCATGCAAATATTATTCAGAATTTGTGTTTGAGGAGTTTTGGAGACCTACTGCCTAAGATTGTGAGAAAGTAGAATAAAAGCAGTTTAATGGAACCTGCTAACAATAAAGTTAACCATTTATGTGAAACAGAGGTGCATAACCAGAGGAACTGGAAGAAAGGGGATATATTAATTCCTAAGTCCTGGAAGGAAGCAGAGACCCTAACCATAGTCATTATATATGTATATTTATTAGAAGAACATTATTTTTCATCCTGTGGAGAAGGTAGACTAAATAGAAATGTCCTGTGGAGCCCCTCTCTGTTTGAGGAGGAAAAAAGTAAAAGGAAGGAAAAACAAACACAAAACTCTCTTGTACTTTTTCTTTGAAAACTGTATTATAAGAGATCTTAGTGATGTACTCTGTATTTTTCTCTGGTCTAGCCAGTGTGGCTACTCAGTATGACCTTATGGTGGCATTGTGCAGACACCAGAAATTCTTCAAAGATTTGATCCATCAAGTGGCAACATATGGCTAAATCTTTGTCTAGAGGATGGGGGAGAGATCATACCATATTTTAATGAGAATAGTCTACTCAATGAACAATGTATGGCCTCAGTCTTGGATTGCAGAGCAACTGAAGACTTGCTACAGCAAGCTGAAAAATACTAAGGCAGAAAACAGTGGTACCAGGAGTTACAGCAAACACTCTGAAATTCTGATTAATCTTTTTCTTTAGTGGTACCAGATGAGTTGCTCACAGTCATCCTACCTCTTGCTCTGAAAGGTGCTAAGTCAAAAAGGTAGATATTTAGGATTTCCACCCCGATTCATTTAGTAGGAGGGTGCAAGTCCTGAGCCCCAGTGCAGTGTGCAGTGTGCAGTACATAATAAAATATCTGTATTTTTCACTAAACTACCTTAGCCTCTGTAACCTGCCAGAGATAGCGCCTTGTAAAGACAGAGGCAGTGAATAGCCATCTTGGGGCACAGGCTGGACACTGATGCTGTGGTTGTCATGGCAACAACACAGTATGTGAAAACGCAACAGTAGAATGTGCAAAGAAAAAACACTTCATAGGAGGAAAAAAAAAGTTAGCTTTCCCAGTAACAAAAGGTAAAAGGGGAAGCATTTGGTTAAATATACTAAACAAGGCAACCTGCAAGATTTATGCTAGTCCCCAATGTTACAAAATGCAATCAAACTTGAAAAGCGTTAGCTATCATTCGCAAGTCAAACAATTCAATGTTAGGGTAGCATGAAACAGAAGCAGGATAGAGACTAATAAATGGCCCCAAAATTTCCACTTATTTTAGTAATGAAAAGTAGACAATTTTTCCATTGTTAAATGTTTGAAGTTGATATGCAGTACATAGCAGATGCTTAAACAAAGTTCTCTTAATCAAAACTAATGTCTTAACTGCAAATAGTTGGAGGATTATAGCTTAAGAATTTTCAATTAGAGGGAGAAATGTCCAAGAGAAGCTAAGTTTTTAACCATTAACATTTGATATTTCCAACCAAATATTTTTGGAAGAGATTATCCTTTAATAATCCATACTGTTAAATATAAGATTATCTCTCTTTCCTTGGTGAAATCTGAGCTGTCTAACTTAAATCACTGAGATGTAGTAAGTGCAACATAATTGTGGAAGTACTCAAGTGCTTAGTTTACCTTACTAAGGTAAGGTAAACTTATCAGGGTCCTAGTGTTAACTCCTGAGCTTTTCCAGTTGTAGAAAACTGTTCAGCCATTTGATTCATAATAAAATATGGCAGACAGACAGACAGACAGAAAAGTAGTTCTGCTTTGTTAAAAGAACAGAGCTCTAGTAATATTAGTTCTTCACTAAGGCTTTAATTTTTTACAGATTTTAAGGATTTCACTCCTTTCCTTTGTATTCAGATGCTTTATGGAAGGATGTGGATTTTATCATAACTATGGAACAACAGAAAAAAAAATAGAGGAAATATTCACAGCATTATACAGTAAATACTGAGAGCCCTCTGTGCCTCATGCTTATAAAAGCATGCAGTAGCAGTCTAAAAACTTTTATGATTCAAATTGTGGATCTTAGCAGTCTCTTTCAAGGAGGGAAGGGAGTAGGCTCTGAACATGGCTGGACAGGAAAAAAAAGAAAAAGAAACAGTATCATCTGGATGCTTTAATAAATCTTAATATCAAGTTAGGGTAAATGAATCCTGTATTGACCTAGTTCAGGAGAAAGATAAATAATTATCCCCAAAAAGTAATTATCTCAAAAAGTAATTGTTCAAACTGTGACTGTACATATATTTTGATGTAATTCCACTGAACCCTGAAGATTTTTATGTCATGCAGGATAATTAAATTTTTAATAATCTATATAACTACGCAGACTACATAGCACCTAGAGCTTAAAATTTCATAAACTAAATCAAAAAATTTATTTGAAAACAGATGAAGTTATTGCAAAAAAAAGCTATATTTTCTTCAGTTATAAAAAAAACCTTGTGCACATGAATGTGAGAGACTGTTCTAGTTTGTAAAGCACTATAGAGTGGAGCTTGTCCAAAAGAAGTCTCAAACAAAATGAGATCTTGACTCCCCCCTGCCCATTTCTAACTCATTAAGTAATGCTGGCACATGCCAGGAAAAGAGCAAAAGTGCAGCTAGTAATTACAGGCAGGCTTGCCGCAAAATGCCAGACTACATCTGCCTTAATCTAATGGTTTGGATATTAGTGGGAAAAATAGAAAAAAAAAATCTTTATAATGCATGAGTGACCCAGAAAACTATGATAACTGGAGACAGTTCAGAAATTCAAATTCAATTCAGATATTCGAAAAGGCTGCCCTGGGGTGATGTGACTAGCAAGGCTACTGCTAGCCTGTGGGACCACCAAAGTTAGAAAGCAATAAATAATGCACACGGTTGCCCTTCAGGAGAAAATACATCAATGAGCACCCAACTCTGTATAGAGAAGGTTGAGCTCAAAGTGGAACTGCTACATCAGCAGGCTTCCAGCAAGGAGTCGGGCACCTCCATGAGCTGGAGTGTGTGTCCTGCTTCACAAGTCCATAGTGCTGGTCACACTGGACCACAGGCCTTCTAGTGCTCTGCGCAGTGTGTGGCAAAATGGAAATCACTATTAACCTACTACACTTAGCAAATAAACCTTAGATTTCAATTTACCGAGTGGTGGTGGTCTGTTCCTATGGTTGCCTCGCCATGAAGGTATCCAAGAACATAGCTAAGTCGTAGTGTATCGGAGAATTATGGGTGTGTATTCTGTCAGAAGAGGGTTTCAGTTTAACCATAGACTACTAAGAGAAGCAGAAAACTTCTGTGTATAAATGCATATTACTGCGTGATAGAAATTCATGAGGGAAGAGTGTATATTTTCAAACTTTTTCAGAGGTTTTAGTCATTAAATTTAAAGATCTTTTGATGTATTTCTATTTTAACCATCCTCTTTTTTTTCAATTGATATTTGTAAACTTTAGACTTGTAAACAGAAAATATACATAAGAGATTTTGGTGGTATAATCTTAAGATGTTCTTAAGCCCTTTACGTAGCCCTTTACAGGTAGACACTGAAAGGACTTCCCTTACAATGTTGTAATTAATTATAATCTCACGAATTTTATCAAATTGTCTGAATCCATAAATTATCTATTATTTTTACTATCCTTACTATAATATGAAACCAAATCTTCTCATCCTCTGTTTTCTGTGTTTGCTATAATGTTCCATAAAGACAGCTGATTCTTTTAATAATAATATAGCTTAACTATTAAGCTGTAGGAAATTGGCAATGGCACTGTATTTCATTTCTATAAAAAAGAGGATAATATAAAGAAAAAAAAAGAACAGAAAGTCACAGAGATTTTATCATTCTACATAATCCACTTACTTAGTGCCAACTACAAATTAGGATTGCAGAGTGAAATAATAGCATGCCATCCGAAATGAGATACGGATCTCCAGTTTCAAAGTACATCAGACCAAGTGACAGAGCAATAAGCAGTAAATATGGACTACAGAGAAGACCAAAATCTTAAAAATAAGACAGTAGAATCAGAGCTCTGTTCTGTTGTCTGTCATAGTGCTAAGGTTTTCCATCTATCTCCTGCCACAGTCTTTGAGCCAGGAATAGATGAAGATCTTTAATTTCCTATTTGCATAACTTATTCAGTCTGTGTTATTCTTAGAGCATTGAAAGTATTTTTTAGGATTAAACTATCTATATGTAAGTCATTTGAACTGTTTACCTTCTATAATCTGGAAAAAAGTCTGAGATGATATGCTGTTTACTGTTTGTTTTTTTGCTTGTTTGTGATTGTTTTTTTTTTCTTTGAAAACTAACTGTGCTAAGAATATTTTAACTGAATATTCAGAAATGTTTGGGACGGAAAAAAATGGGTCTAGGATCAAATTAGCAATTTTAATTATGAAAAACTCCAGGAAATATCAGAAACAAAAAAATGTGTTTTTGTGTGAATCCAGAGAGATTCAAAATATGGGTGAAAAGAAATAGCAAGATGCTTTGTGAGGAATCTGCTGCTCTTAAATCATGTACACCTGGTCCTATTTTTACATAACAGTATGAACTAGAATGCTAAGCTTCGCTGTCACAGCAAGGTTGTGTTGCAGCACTAGAAATTTCAACTCTCTTTTGGTGGCAATATTTTGTGGCTATTTTGTCTTTGCCTTTCCAGATCTCAAAACAGGAACTCAGTGAACAAACCGGTAGCCAGAAAGCACCACTAAAACTCTATCACACTGCAGTTTGTGTTCCATACAAATGACCAACTGTTGGACCAGAGTCCAGCTGCTTTACCTAGGATATGAAAAGTGTTCACTGGTAGCATCTAGCAAACAGAGAATGTATCGGTTTCCTGGCATACATGGAAAGCATTCTATTGTTTTAGGTGACTTTTAAAACTTTTTTGGGTGACTAATTACTAAAACTATTCATCTGCCAATTGCCGTGCAGTAGGACCACATACTATGATCATACTCAAAATTTAACAAAGATCATTCCGAAAATCCTGTTTCAAAATTATCTTTTTGAAGTATTTTTTTAGAGAAATTTTAATCCTAAATTAGAATAATGAAATTGTTTCTTCCAAATCTGTTGAAAGAGGGTATTTTTAAGGCTTTCTCTAAGATTGCTTTTTTTTGATCTGAAATTTTAAATTAAAAAAATTATTTTGAAATTTTAATGGAATTGATAGGCTTCTAAAGCATGTTAATTTTCCTGGGACTTTTCATTGGAAATGATGCTAGAACACCCAATAGAGTTTGTTGCTAAGATGGCAAAAAATGTCTGCCCCATCCTTTGCCAATTGCTAAAATATTTAGCTATCCTAACTTTTAACTCAACTGTCATTTCAGAAACACTACACTTCTCATCATGGTTGTCAGTTTAGTCTCACACTGTATCCAGGAACAGCAACTCCATAACAAATGCAACATTAAAAATTTTAAAATTTTAATAGTTCTAATTTTTTTTTTCAGTTTAACACATCCTGCTCCTAAGCTCTTAGAAACAGTGAACAACTGAAAGCAATATTTTTCATTTGTTATTTATATAATTTCTGCTGTGCTTCTTATTTTCACAAATCCCTCTTTGCTAACTATTCTTCATGAATTTGTGTTGGTCACTTAAATATTTCATAGAGAGTTGTATCAATATTGCCTAGGATTAAGTAACATTTGGTTTCTTTCCAAACTGAGGAACCTCTCACAATTGCCATGGAAGAGGTGTGTAGTTTGATTTGATTTGAGGATTTAAGGCTCAGATATGTAAGTCCCTATCTCACAGAATCAAATCTTTTCGGTTCTCCCAGTGATGATCATTAGTACTGTAAGTTTTAAGTGATACTTCCAAATCTTGGGAAAATGTAAGCTTTTTTGTTTTTCGCTAGACTACTTCGATGTTTCTGCTTCCTGTCTTACTTTTTCTGTGAAGTGCAAAGGTGGTTCAATAACAGTAAATTTCACTCCGTAGTTTGGTGCCTCTAACTTCCCTTTGAAACCACTTTTTTTCTCCTTTTTTTTTGCCTCAATATCAGTGTTTGACACACACCGAGGAAGTACCCAGTGACTTCTTGCTTAAAATCACCAGTTGCTAGACAAAATCTGTCTACCTAGGCTATGATCCCATAACCAATTACATGTCGCATGAAAGGTGATGAAGTGAAAGAGAGGCTCCGGCTCTGCACTGCAGGCATCAAAGGAGCCCTCCTAGAGAGAGCATACCATAGAAGCAGCATGACTTCTCCACTATGATGAGACTCAGTCTGCTTTTCATTTACTTCACACAGCCCTCAACAGGCAGCTTGATAGACAGTCTCAGTCTTCTAGTTTGAACAGAGTTGACACATCTCAGTATGAAATTTGCTTTCTGATACTCAATGCCTATCTGCATATTAAAACCCCTTGGTTTCAATATGTTGGTAAGGAAGAGCGTTAGGAGTTGTATATTTTCCTTTAGTTGTAATATCAGGTAAGGTGATGGAGCAACTGAGTGAGAGGGCTCATGTGTCTGCAGTGCCAGCAGCTGGAGCAAGTGAGAGCATGAGAAAAGGAGACACAGAATGATATGGAGGAGACACAACATAGGTGATTAAAAATGGGGCATAGGTTGGCACTGGAGATCCAGAGCAATAAACTTACTAATAGTCACCAAATTCAGATGTTGAGCTAGACAAACCAAAATAACAACAAACATAAGAGTTTCTAATATCTGTAGACTTCACATACTGTAAAACCAGAAGGACAGTGTAGTAGAACTGTGAAGAAATAACTCGGTGCAAAAATATATAAGTAAACACACAATGACACCACAGCACATCCTGGAGTAAGGAGGAAGAAACCACTTTCATTATCCTCATATTCTTCCTGGCATAGGACTCCAGAGGCTGATAACTCAGGTAAGACCCTCCCACACACACCAGAATGAAGCATTTAACCTTTGCACTCAGAAGAGCAGGGGAAGACTGAACATAGCATCAGGACAAATGGTAGAAATTAGAAAGCATGTGTGCAACAATTTTAATAGCAATATTAATGTTGATATTTTTTATGTGTAGAAGTATTGATTTCTCCCCTCCCTCCCTCCCTTCTTTCCTTCCTTCCTTCCTTCCTTCCTTCCTCCCTCCCTCCCTCCCTCCCTCCCTTC
>JAWLRI010000390.1:0-35663 GCA_034781795.1 Crypturellus tataupa
AGGGCAGTGAGGAGAGAGGGGGGAGGAGAAGCTCCTAATCCTGAGGCCTGCGCTGTCTGCGCGGGAGCCGGTCAGCAATGCCCTCTCTCTGACCTACTGGCTCGAGAGGATGTTCGGGTCCTGCATCCCGCCGGCAGGTATCACCTTGTGAGTAGTTATCCACACTTTGCTGCTTTTATGTGCTTTCACCTGAATAAATGCTTGATGTAGTCACCTCGTTCTGGCATGATTATTGCCAAATCCCGAGCCCATCCGGAACACAAGACATCTGAAAGACAAATTCTTCCGAACTGTGAAGAACTCTGTTTTACAGCATTGTTTGAGTGAGGGTTTGGCTTGACTCAGAAGGTCGTGAAGATATACTGCTTGCCTGCACCAGGATCTTTTTTTTTTTTTTAACTTAGAGGCTTGTTTTTAAAATATTTTCCATTAAACTAATTGTGGCAAAATAAACAGCAAACAAAAAACAGCAAGAATAACGGTGAAGTCTCTTGTTTCTTTCAAAAGAAAAGCTATATTAAGTGCACTTTAATTGAAAAGTAACTAAGCACTAGTTTGAAAATATTAATAAAGTTACTTAATGTGACTGAACATGAAGAATGCTGCAACCAGGACTTTTGAGACTGCCACCCAAAACAGATCATATCAGTCTGTTGTATTGGATCCTGAAGGAACAGTAGTTGGGTTTAGCCTGCCAAGACTGAGGGGCTCAATATGCTAAGTAGGATTTTGTTTTTTTCCAAAAAGCTACACTATATCTTCCAAATAGCTGAGCTCAGTCACCATTGATTTGAATGTGCCCGTGGACCTCAAGGTCTTGCTCCTGAAAAGACCAGCACTCAGTTGATCAGGTCCAGAAAATCACTTAGAGAGATGGTGAACTGGGGAAAGACATGACAAGCCATGCACGTCTTTGTGTAATACTGTGGCAGAATCCAAATATCCTACACAGGTCAGAGAAATGTTTAATAAAAGAGTCTGCAGTCTTTCAAGTCCTTAGGAATACAGCTAAGTATTTCTTGACTTCAGAAGTCATACTGAAAAGGTATTTTTACCCTAGATCCTATAAGATGACTTTAAAAAAAACTATCAGCAGCTGTTTTCTGTGAAAAGATATTGGATTTTGGAAGAATTTATTGCTTAATTATCTATTATGGAACCCTCCCAATATGGTTATAGCAGAAGTCAGCAGATGGCACTGTTACTCATAGTGATAAAACTTCTTTTTACAGCTGTGCAAAGCCGGCTACATCTTTGAATAAATGCTGTATTGCTGCTCATTTTCTAGCAAAATGTCCTTGCCCAAAACCTAGGCAGTGGCTCTCTGCCTCACCTAACAAACCAAAGAAAATACCTGCGACAGATCTGTCTTTAGGAAAGGGTGTCAATTCCTGAAAAAATGGAGGCTGTTCACATGCTATCTGACTTCCACTGTTGGAAAAAAAAAGAGTAAATAAATGAATAACATTAAGAGAATACCCAGATTCAGGTTATTGACTTATCCCCATCTGGAAAGTTGATCCATTCAGGAATGCTGCTATGTAGGCCCCATGGAGCCCTGTCAAGAGTCTAGGATCACTAATGGAGAGGCTACATAGAGCTCTGCAAAGACAAGTGTGAACAGAGTTGCCTCAGCTACACAAAACTGTTCTGGGAGAAAATGCCGTTCAAAAGTGCTTGACCATAAAATCACAAAAACAATGTGAAGAGGCTAGTTAGGAAAGTAAATTAGCAATTAGCATTGAGATAAAGGTGGGGAACTTCAGAGGTTGGGAGGAAGTTGCTGAATACAAGCGGAGGTTCACTAGCAACTTGAAGATGCTGGCAGAAACACTAGAAAGGCCAAGGTTCCATTGAGTGTTAAGTGTTGTGGGGGCTGTAAGACCAGAGGAAAGCAAAAAGTGCTGGGACAGCCCTATAGAGAGGGACTGCAGGATGGCAGGGAAGTGAGCACAGAGGAGGCCAGCAAGGGAAGGCCAAGGACACTCAGCAAAGGTATCAGTTCCCTAAGAAAAAACAGGTCCTCGGCTTTTTTCCATGAGATGGCTGGTGCAATCTGAAGTATTTATCTCATTGGACCAAAAGAAAAATTGCATAACTTCCACTAATTTTCTTGATAATTACATCTGTTTCATTAAGGCTGTATTTTCTCCTAAGGGTCTTGAAAAACTCTGCTAACAAATTCCACTTGGCTATGTCCTGCTGGTGTTTCTGGCTTTCCCTATTAAAACTGTGACATCAGTCATTTCAATCTGTTTCTTAATTGTGAGTAGACACACGGATGCAGACACGCATAGACCTTTTGTCTCAGAATGGCTGTTCCTATGGTGAAAGGGATTTTAGCATCTTATTGAGGCTGCCTGCAGCATAAATTAGAAACAGGGTTTATGTCCAGTGAGAACAAAAGCTGGTTTCTAGGAATTACCACTAGGATGTACTCACTTGGCTCGAGTTCTCCTTGGCACATGCAAATTCATGGAGATCCACATGCCACTCGAGGCAATGTGAAATTCAGCCAGGGCTGTGGCGCAGTGGGTGCTCTCAGCTCCTCACACCTGTGAGCTCCAGCTGTGTGAGGGGAGGCTCAGGTGCAGGGGCAAGAGCTAAAGGGGCTTTGCCTTCTTCTCCCTTCTCATTTAAAAATATCTGCTTTTCTCTTCTGTCAGTTAGTGTCAGCATCTCATCCCCAAGACATAATAACAGAGACTCCGTGCCCTGTGGAAATATAGAAAGTGCATGTGTGCATCAGAGTCTTTACAAAGGGCTCACCAGTGGGTAAGTTTAAAGATAATTAAGAAGCACAGAGGTCTAAAAATAACAATCTATTTATAGTCTATTGTGTTGTTACCATAGTGGTTGCAGTTTTCTTTAGCTTACAGGATACATTGTAGTAGTTTGTTTTGTTTTTTGGGTCTTCTTTTTCTTTTTTTGTTTTTTTAAGACAAAAGTAAATAAGGACTGCTGTAATGGTTGACTTGATTAATGTTATGCTTCAGGCTGTTGGTTTGCTGTGATTCTGCAGCCAAATTGTTCATCAGCTATGAAATTTATTAAATCAAAAGGGTTTTTTTTTTGAAAAAAGAAAGGCTTTAAAATGCAGGAAGAACACAGGCTATATTCTTAATCTACCTGAAAAAAATATCTGTTGCTTGCTTCTCATCTGTCCCAGCCTCCCTGGGTAATCAATGTTCTCTCTGTTATTGATTAGGGTGGAGTGGGCAATAAGGGAAATCAGTAAACAGAGACTGAGCTGGAGTATACAGAAGGAAAAAAAAAATACAGCTGTTTATGGGTTTTCATTCTCAAACTGGTATCTACTTACATCAGGTTCTCTGTGAAGTCTTGTTTGTTTAACTTCTATCTACCTGAGTTAATGAGAGACCCACATTAAAACACATTAAAGAGTGGGAGATAGAAGTCAGATCTCTATTTACAGGATACAAATTTATATGAGTAGCACTGCCGTATAACTTGCTGAGCATATGTTCATTAAGAGCTGTGGGGTTGAAGACCTGCTAAAATCATTTGGAAGCAAGTCACTTGCATGGATTCCTTCATATGGCCTTAGGCAATTGCATATTTAAAATCTCAGCATCTCTATCTTCTCTTTCAATGAATGGAGAGCTATAAAATTCCCTTTAAATTCCTATTCATTCCTTTTTCAAGTTGTCCTCACCTCATTTGAGGACATTCAGCATGTTTGTTGAAATAAACGTAGTCTTTCTTTGCATAAATTGAGAGAGCACAACCTGCAGGAATAGGATTTTAAAGTGGCATACTACCATAGATAAAGATTCTGCTAGATTCATTCTGATGAGAATTGCAAAGTTGCATTTTTTTATGCCTATGTTTTGGAACTGATGGAAAAAAATGTCATGACGTGACCATGTAGCAGCCCCTTGCTATCTCATGAAATATTAGGAATTGGAAATAAGCAGAGTCTGTGTCATTCTGCCTCTTGTTTTCACTTGACTGTTTCTGCTGCTGTCTTATAGATGTGCATTGCTAGCAGCCAGCCCAACCACTTATTTGGCCTTTCATTATAGCTCCTAGCTTATGGCATAATAGCTGAGAGGAAATATCTCCATGCACAATGAAAGAAATGGCTGCATTACTCTTATGGAGAGGAAAAAAAAAGGCATGATTTATTTTTCTCTAACTTATTTCTGGATTATTGCTTATTCGCGTAAAGAACTGGGACAAGTTGTGTAATAGGCAGGGACTTCACTGGATGTGTATCAGATAAATATGTCTGGGTTAATGTGACTAGCTAGCTTGCAGTTTAAAGGGGAATCCTTAAATTACCTTGCCTTGTCTCATCCGCCTTTAATGTAAGAAAGGAAGGGACAATATGCATAAAAACATGGTCATGGTGGAAATAAGAGAAAGCTTTCAGATGCAAGAGAGTTCAAATGAGAACCCAGTTCTTAACTGCAAAGGCTGAATTGGCACCAAACCAACTGCTGTCTGACTGAGTAATTACAATTAGGAGGCTGAGCAGAGCACCTACTTTTGAACTTGATTTTACTCTTCTCCTGTGTCCAGTATTATGACTGGAGTAAAGGAGTGCTGTGTATGGAGCAGGCTGCTGCTGTCTGCTGGAAGCTTTCAGAGAGGTGTGAAGGTGGTACATGCCTGTGAGCAGTACTGGAGCAGCCAGGAATCTTCTGGCAAGGCAGTGGGACGTTGCAAAATCGAAGGATCCTGGACCCTGTGTGAAGTGTGGAGGCCCAGGCCTAGGACAGGTACCAGAGGCCTGGCATGCCTCGTTGGCCCCTGAACTCCCAAGGTTACTTCCATCAGACCTCTGCAGGCAGAGCCAGCTGCTTCAAAAACTGATAGCTCTTTTACAGTCCTAACCCAGAACTTGTTTCCTGCTATCAACACTTCTGTTAGGTGTTTATTTGAAAGTTACCTTTATTTGCAACCAGCCCAAGTACATGGCTATTGCATCCAAGGAGATCATTCGGAAAGAGCCTTTCTGAAAAGCATCCCACATCTCTCATGGAGGTATCCTGTAAATTTAGAAGAAAAACATAGGACTCTGTTCTTATTTCTGTAGCTTCATGATTCATCCTCTTTCCTGAGGAAGATTTGTTCTCAGCTGTTCTGTTTGGCATAGGCTTGTATCTTTAGATATTTTGTAAACCTCAGCCTAAGGGTATGTGATTCCATATCAGTTCTCCTCTTCTGTAGCACCCAAGGATTTCAGACAGAAGCTTTGGCTCATGGTGATATTTACAGGAGAGGTAAACAGAGAGGAGCTGAGTTTTGCTGCAATTTTTGTTGGTCTGTCTGTCTGTGTAATTTCAAAATTGCTGATTCATATCCAGGTTTTGAGACTAGTGATCCCAAACATGGCCCTCTTCCAACTTCAGGAACATTTTTTATGATATGTAGACAAATGACATGTTAATCTAAATCATCAGGCTTAAACTAGAATTAATCTGATTTGCTATGGGAGGCAAAACAAGCAAGCAAATTCCTTCAAGGCTGTTCCTCAGATGTAGACGTTAGCTCCAGCCATAGCCTCCTTCTGAGGCAGTGGTCAGAAAATGTCATGTTACAGTTTGTGGAGAGTAACAGCTAACGAGCAACACCTGACCCAGCCTCTGCAAGCTGAACCTGTGCAAGGAGGCAGCTTCGTGCAAGCACTTTCCAGGCTCTCCTCCATTAATCCTTTCGAGTCAGGAGTATGTGCAGAATTCGGCAAGATAGAAACGTCCCCAAAGCTCCTTCTCCGTTTCCCCCACCACCACCACCTCTCCTCCCTCCTGTGAGGGCAGTGTGTGTGTGTGTGTGTGTGTGTGTGTGTGTGTGTGTGTGTGTAAATCAAGGCTACGAGTCATACAAGGAAAGTTCGCTAGGGTTACACAGTTGTATGTGCAAACTGAGCAAGGCCCAACAACCTCTCATCCTGGGCATTGCATGCAGTAGTCTGCAGGTGTATGGAAGACCACAGTACAGAAGCCCTGCTCCGGCAAATGGCTCAAGAAGGTGGGTGTAGGATGCTGTAAAAGCTTGGGATGGGCAAATTACCATCAAGGTATGGATGTCTGAGCTAGTGCACATGCCCGCATGGATGGAGAGGTTACTTGTATTAGAGCAAGTTCAGATAAGAATAAAGAAATAAGGTGCTAGACACTGGCTACTTTGTCTAAACATAGCTAAACATCTGATATAAAGGTATGTTTTGCATCAAAGGGAAAGCAAGGAATTAACATCTAGTACCAAACACTAGCTGCAAAGGCTACTCTTCTATTTGTTAAGTGTGTGTGTGTGTGTATATATATATATATATATAAAAATTACTACTAAAGAAATCATTTGTAGCTAAACCAACAAAATGAGATAAACCTGTGCCTTCAGAAGATAACTGATTACATTTATTTAAATCAAGGGAAAGAAGGATCACAGCTCAGCACAGGTATCTAATCTCACTTTCCTATGCTCTCAAGTTGTTGCAACTTAATATTTATCTTATTGTGTGTGATTTATCAGGAAAGAAAACCTATATCCATTATTGAGATTGATATCTAAGATGCTCATATAGCATGCATTTCACTTTTTTTTTTCTCAAAATAAACAGCATACAGTATATTCCCTCCTGACCAGAAAAAATTCATGTGCACACTCTTCTACGAATACTCATTTTGAAAGGGTGGAAGGATAGACAGAAAAGGTGGAGAGGGTGAAACTTTATGAACTTTCTGTTTAGAGAGGGCATCCCTGCCAGATGAGTTGGTCATGCTCATATGGTGTTGCAAAGTAAAAAATAAACACTAACTTCAGTGTCGTGAAAGAGCAGACTGGGATGTACTGCAAAATATTGGCCAAAAAGTGAAACGGGCGTGTTTGTTAGCATGTGCCTTGTCTTTCCACACGTTACCCCGTATGGGCTTCCCTTCAAGAGATGCTTCCTGTAAAACAAAGATGGGGGAAGGAAGAGAAGGCATGCAGGGTCGCTGCCTAAAACTTTTAGCAGATGCTGGAAAATAGAGAATAGTAGCTCAAGTGATATGTTGGTCATCTTCCACAACTTGTAGTTAATGTAGAGCATTAAGGCATTTTTTTATTTGCGAACTTAGACTTCTGGCTGGACAGCACGATAATGCCCTAAGAGGGATATTTGACATTATTTCATGCAAAGTTTTTGAGAATTAACTAGGGAAAGATGGCGTTTAGGAAACTGAGTTGGATGAAAAACTGATTATCTTTAGATAATCAGTTTTTGGATGTTTGGATGTGGTTATCAATGATTCAGCTTTAAAATAAAGGTAGATTTCAAGTTCAGTTTTTCATATGAAAGGATTTTACAAAGGCAGAAGGAAGGATAGTCTGGTTCTCTGAAAATAGAGCAAGAAGCTCTATAGAACTTACTGGGCTCAGTGAGCTTAAATTGCAGCAACAGAGATGGAAATCGGGTGCTAGGTAAAAGGATTTTTGAGAGCAAAGTTAGAAATCATTATAGACTAGATAAGTTATGGAAGTCTTTAAGAACAGGTTGGTGAAATGTCCACCAAGAATCACAAGGAGGAAACTAGGCCTAGGCACAGGCGCATGACCTTCTGAAGTCCTTTCCAAACCTATTATTTCATAGTGTTGAAAACTAGGCATAAAGCCTGTATTTGAAAAGCAATGGACAGGCATGCACACTCAGTCACGGATAGGTTCACTTCTAAATGGCTGAACAAGAGATAAAGTCTTTTTCTTTTAAGAAATTTGAAAAGGCTGAGCTGATAATGATGTAGTGAGTAATTCTTTCCACTGCACCATCAAATTACATGCTTGCATCTGCCAGCCATATGCCATTCCAGTCTTTCCTGTCTTGATTTCATTAATAGCACTGGGCCGAACCAGGCAGAATTCCTGTTTGTGTAGGCAGGTGACCTCATCTGTGTCATTAATATCTACTTGGTTGATGTCTGTTTTGATGAGTATAACCCCAATACTGTGACATTTCAGAACCACATACTTAATTATACACGCAACCTAGAAAATAATCATTTGCTTTTATTTCTACCACCCAGGAGCTCTATCACCTTCTCTTGTACCTTACCTGGACTCTGTTCATTCTGCATTCTGACTGTGTTGCTTGTACTGTGTCCAGCACAGCAGGGCTGTAACTCCAGGGAGGAGATATTGTAATGCTGACAATGATCTTGGCTGACATGAATATGAATTCCATGCTTTGTCTAAAAATAATTATTCTAGTGAATCGATCCTGCGCTGAAGTGATGACTTGACCTCCCCACACTGAGTTATTCCCTAAGAAACCTCCAATGGCTTGAGCCAGTTTTGGGGCTCGTGCAGGTGGATGCTTTTGTGAGTTTGGATGACAGTTCAGAGATGTGTGAGGTAATTGTGCTCTGGCAAAGAGAATATCTCAGTGGGACAGAGATGTGAGCAGACCTTTGCTGCCTTAGTAAAAAGGCACCTAGATGTGTGCTGTTGTGCCCAGAAAGCTTTTGGAAGAAAAAAATCGAGGCTCTCTGCTCCAGCTAGACAATTTGGTAGTGAGTACAATTTTGAGAGGAGAGCAGTGGGTGGAGAAAGTGGCTGTTTGCTCTGAAAGAGAGAATAATTGTTGCATCCCATTTTATATCCCATTACTAAGAAGACACTGCAATAGGATTTACTCTTAAATTTCCCAAATATTTCACGAGCTTTTCTCTGAATCTGGAGGACACAATCTGGAAAGCCTCATGCTGCACATGAAAACCCTAGCAGTTTTGCGAGGAGGGCAGTGGTTCTCCATGAGTGCTGCAGTGGACTTGGGGAACAGGCACAACCGGACACTGATGCTGGAGAAGACACCAGTCATTAAGATGTTGCCTTTGCGCTCCTGGAAGTTGCTCCTTGCAATTTTATTCTGAGTGTGCATCCTGCGCTCACAGACTTTCTGAATAAATATAGGGGAGCATATAGCTTTTTGGGGGGTTCTATGGGGGCAGGAGGGGAGGGACTATTTTTAATACTAGGGAACTGCCAGAAAGGGGTAATGAGGAGAGAAAATTTTATGTATGAGAGGCCTCTGCTTCTTTACGTTGCACTGCTGTAAAGATTATCGTGTGATGAGGAAGCCCCTTATTTTAAGGGTGGTATTTGGAGGCCTAAGCTGTGTAGTAGAGCCTCAGTCCTCACAGATAAAGGACACCAAGTAAATAGCTTATTTTTGCCCCTGCTTAAATTTAAGTTATTTATTGGACTGCATTTTTTTTTTCCTAAAATTATTATTTCCCTAACTTGCCTTAATGTTCAGCAGAGTTCTGTGGTTTTATAGTCTTTTCATATTAACTTTACTGTAAAGCTAATATGGTAGAATGACTTCCATGCCAGAATCTCTCAATTTATTTTTCTTTATTAAAGAAAAAAAACAACAAAAAAGAAATGTTTTACTCTCAAAAGAAAAAATGATATGTGAACATTTCAAGACTCACACAGCTGATATGGAGGTGAATTATTTTCCCTTAGCAGTATTTTTAGAAGGGACCTTGTCTTTATTCATAGAATACTTTTTTTCTATCTAGTCTCCATCCTTTCTGTAAATACTGTACTTCCACTACTAGCAGTATATCCTTTGCCTACATCAAGTCTCTGGTTAGAGAGATTTATATCCCTCACCCAGTGCACAGTAGAGACTTGATCTTGGCATCTCGTTGTGTGTTTACATTCAAACTACTTCTGATTTTTGGCATGTTCAGGCTCTTTCAGAGGGACTGATATTGTCTTTTCTGTGTAAATCTCAACTTTATTCTTATCTTAAATTTCATTCATCTTTATTCAGGGCCATTCTTCCCAGAAGAAAATATTGGCTTTAAACTTCAGTTTGGTTCAAGAATCTGTATGCAAGAAAGCTTAACAACAAATGTCACTTTCCTTGAAATTAAATCTCCCAACTGTTGTTTACTTTGCAAAAAATAAAACAACTAAAGGTAAATATATAGGTTCATATGCTAACAACAAAGCTGGCAGATTTCAAAATTTGGTGTTACATGGTTGATTTTATTTGAATCAGTCCCCTTTTCAGCCTTTCCTTTTAATATAATACAGCTGGCATAAGAAGTATTTACTTTGATTGTTGAAGTAGTAATGTTTAATCTTTTGGTTTGCCTTTCTCCTTAAACTGGCAGTCTAAGAGCTGGATGCACAATGAGGTCCCCTCGGCAGCCTTTCTACTGAAGTGCAGTGGTCGCAGGAGAGAAGACTACCTGAGCTGCTGGGTCTTCAGACTTTCATTTCTCTAGAGTGGGAAGAAGTGGGCCCCAAGTAGGTTGTTCAGCATTTTGAACTGAAAAAAATCAGGTGTATGCAAAGCAGTGCTGTTGACAGCTAGGGATTTCCACTGGCTTCCCTGCTGCCACGGTTACAAAGAGGTTTTGAGTGATACTCTTGCTTGGAGCAGGCATCTCATGGCGGTGGAGGGAGTGAGGACAGTGTGGCCTTGTCTGCCCACTAGGCAATATGATGTGTATAGCCAGTAATATTTGTGGGAATGGGGTAAATTATTCAGCTAGTGCAACTTTTAAGTGACTATAGACTTAGAATTTAGGATTGAGCCACTAATTGATTCTGCTTCCGAGGCAGCTAAAATGGTATGGATTTTCTATATCCTTTGCTGGAATACTTGTATTTAGGTAGTGTGTCACTGGGTCTTTCATCACGTGCAAGTAAATGTCGGAGTACATCACGTGTGAAATACAAAAGGCTTAACCCTCTCTTACTGGCTTTCTATGCTCATTAGACAAATCAGTATCCTAACTGGGTAGAGACTGAGCATAGCAGAGAACAGGAGAACTGGAAGGAAGAACATCAACTCCACCATATTCCAATTGAGCGAAGAGAGTGGAATAATCACTGAAATAAATACAGCTGAAATAAGAGAAAGATTTCTAGGATTCTCTAATGAGATGAGAATGAAAAATTTTAGGATCTTATTACAAAATATAGGACTTGGGGCAGAGGGGATATTGTGTGTGTGTGTGTATGTGTGTGTTTTGGTGGTGGTGGTGGTTTTGTTTTTCCTTTAGGGACCAACTGAAAAAGAGGAGGCTCTCAGGGCTTGAAACAGTACAATGTTTGAGTGGTTACCATACTGACCAGGTGAGGGGAAATGAGCAAAGATGTTTGAACAGAGCTCAAACAAGCAATAAGGCAGGAATGCAAGGGAAGATGATATGGGAACAAACAACATGAGAAATAGGACAGTAGCATGACTATTGAGCACTGATTTATGACAATAAAGGAATAAAGATGTGTCTTTACCTTTTATTTTCCTCTTCTCTCCTGCTGCCTTTTTCTTTAGAAAAGTCCTTACTAGCATCTCCCTCAACTTCCAAATAGGATGCCCATATGCAAACAGAGCTGGGAATAGTCCCTGCAACATCTTTGCTCCAGACTGTGTGCTAGTTTTTGGCACAGTGCTGTTTAATGGGACCGTGCTAACATAACTGTGTAGACCAGCACATTCCTATGTCTAGGAAAGATGCCAAGCATTATTTAATTAGCAAGTATAGACAGCACCCATGTTCCTGTTCTGAGACCCCTAGCCGGGTGTTTCTGGGAGCTGCAATGAAATGACAGAAGCTCTGCTGATATTTAACTACTAAAAACATGATAGTTTATTGCCAAGAGGAAGTACATCTTTCTTGATTTCAAGATCACTTCGCTCTGAAGATCTCTTCATCTCACTGTTACATGCATGCCTCTATAGGGATGGTATTCAGACCTATCATACCTACTTCTTGAAGAGCTGCCTATTGTAGATAAATATGGATAGATAAATATTTTCTAGTATTGTTCCAAATAAGCAGTAGATCAGTTGTATTTAAATTCATCCAGAAGAAAGATATTACTGTACTTAAATGCAAAACAGACTCCAGGATCAGACTGGGGACCCATTCAATTTCTTTCCTAGCTCCAACAGAGACTCTCAATCTATGCCTTTGGAAGAGTAACAGCATAAACAGGAATAAATCCAAATACCCTGCCAGCTACAGCCATTGGTAGCTTAGGGGCTATCTTATAATGAACCACCTCCATTTGTTTGTGCTGAACATGGCTCCAAAGACATTCATTTAATGTCTCTTGTTATTTAGTATCTTTGCCAGGGAAAAGCAAGCCCTCTTCAACCCATCCATGAGCTTCATAATTTTGTAGACCTCTACTGCATTTCCCTTTTGTCATCTGTTTTTTTAGACTGAGCAGTCATAGCTTGCTTATTTTTTCCTCAAGGAAAAAAAAAAAACATCCTCTGGCTTTGCTAGTTGTTGTACCTGTTCCAGGCTCAAGAGAGATCACTGCACTGCACATAATATTCAAAATAAAATCATAATTGTTAACAGGAATCATGTTCTTTATTTATTTCATAAAAATGCAAACCACTATGGTTTTAAGCATTGTGGAGTATTGAGCCTATGTTTTCAGGAACTTCCTATTACATACAAGATACTCCTGAATAGTATTAGTTGGTCAGTAGTAATGACCATTATTTATATGTCAGCTGGAAATGTGGGGTTTTTTTTCCCCTCTGTGCACTTTCTATCCACCTACACTGAATTTCTCCTGCACCCTTATTACTCAAGTACCCACCTAGCTAGTCCTGCTGTTCTTCTGTTGGCCCTTAATAACTTAGTATTTATAATATAAGCAAGCTTTCTCACCCTGTTGCTAAGCCCTTATCAGGCCATCCATTGGTATAAGAATTAGTGTGAGGACTAGTATGAATCCATGTGGAATCGGTGTTGAGCAAGAACTAGACATTTACTTCTATCCTTTGTCTTTCAAGCAATTACCTGTTTATGCCATCAGCTCCTCCTTTATGCTATAATCACTTGTTTCTGTCCCTTTAATAGGGCAGCCTTTTGGAAATGCAAGCAGATATTAGCTCTATTACACCCATAAAGCCTGCTGCTTCCCTTCAAAAAATTGTCTTTAGAAAGCTATATTGACTCTTTTCAAATCAAACATTCAGATGCCCAATAATTCTGTCTTTTATTGGAGTCGCCACCAAATTGTCCACTACAAACAGCAGGCCTGCAGTTCTCTTAAACTGTTCTTTAAAAACAAATGTCACGTTTGTCATCTTGCTCAGGTACCAATGCAATGAGAGACCTGCTCTCCTTGGTAATTCTATTATTTCATCCTTGAGTTCCTTTAGAGCTCCTGGGTGAATACCATCTGGTCTTGGCAATTTGCTACATTCGTTTTGTCAATTTGTTCCATAACCTCTTCTACAGTCACTTCAATTTTAGACAGATCCTCTGATGAGTCCCTGGTGAAAAAGAGCTTTGATATGGGTATCTCCTCAGCTTCTCCCAGAGTGAACAGCAATATGAAAAAAAAAATATGTCTTCTCTTCAAAAGTTTCTCCTTTTACATTATGATCATCAATTCACTCTATGTATATTTTGACTGGTTTTGGAAGATTTTCCTCTCCTGATGCTCTTAAAAGTAGATTTTATTTATTATTATTACTCATATCTTTTATCAATTGTTTCCTAAAATTTGTTTTGACTGCTTAACTCTGTATTTATATTATAATTTGCCAGAGCCTTTTATTTGCATTTGGACACCTCTTTTAGCATTCTGAGGGTTGCTTCTGTTAACAAACCATGTAGCAATGTGCTACTCCTTGGTTCTTTCTCAGTAGATGGTATTTGTTAGCCCTCTGCTTCGAATATGATGGATTTATTTAGCTTCAGTTTTATGGATATAATTCTTAGTTCTTTTAGCATCTCTTTGATGAGGTTTATTTTTCCTATTTTACATAGAGATAACTGACTTTTTACAAGTAATTTTTCATCTGGGAGGAACACTTTCAACTCTGAATTAGATGAGGATGGTGGTTTCTTGTTTGTTTGTGTGTGCGTGTTTTTTAGGAAAGGTTTGTTTGATTTCTAAAACCTTTAAACTTGTTCTTGGTATAAGCAATAGTTACATACTCACCTAGGTCCATTGCATCCCCTTTGAATATTAAATATTAAATATTATTGGGTAACAGTGCATGGGGTGATTTGGCTAATTCTGGATCATTTTATGACTTCATAGAAATAAATGATTTCCTGATGGGCTTCCTTCATAACTTTTGTGCTTTTCTTTAAATCTTTCTCATTGAATGGCAGTGATTGCAATGATCAATTTAGATATCTTGTAGTTGCTAAGCACCAAGCAGGCCTTTAATAAAAAGAGGTAAATTTGAGGATTTTAAAATACACAGATTATTTTAATCCCTGACCTGCATCATTTGCTTTAAAGTTATTCGATTCTGATGTTCTAAAATATGCAATTAGGGAGCAGTAATCTAAACTGAATTTTCCTTCCTCTAGTTGTATGTGGTTTGTCTCAGAGCATATCTTTAGGGGGAATCTTATCATAAAACTAAGGCTATGCAATGAGACTTCCTGCTTTAATTTTACTATTTTATCAGTTACTAAGAAACACAGGCAATATTTTATGCTACTAGCAAATCCCTGCATGTAGGCATCCAGAAATGCTCCTATCCATCTGGACAAGAAGGGTTCTGTGCAGCTATATCTTTAAGGCTGGTTAAAACACAAGAAGAGCTGCAGATGAGTTTTAAATGTAATTTTATATATATATATAATTATATATCTGGTTCTTAACACTAGGAATCAAACTGCTTTGTGGGCACATTCTTGTATACTCCATATTTATCCTTTTCTTCCTATGAAAGAAATGCCTAGTAACAGGAAAAATGAAGGAAAGTGTGCTGTTATCTTCCCAGCACTGACAGATTTTACATGTCATGCTATGATGCTTATTGGCCCTTCAGCATCAAGCTTTGTGCCATGTCTGTGCCCTAGAATTGCTCAAAATGGAAAATCCCTGTGTCAGGAAATGAGCAAATTTCTTTTGGCAAAACCAACTTTTGTTCTGATTCTGTTGAAAAACTTAATCTCAGGAAGGTTGGGACACAATTTAGTTGTGATAAGGTTGAGGCATTTTAGTTCAATTTTATCCAGTGATCTCGTCTCATATACCAAAATAGAATTTCTAGCATTGTGCATTTGAACCAGTTTTTAATGCTGTGTTGTACCGTGTCGTGACCAGAATAGTAGGCAGGGTGTCACGCAAAGGACACCCACTGCAGGCACCCCTCTGAGAACAGTGCCAAGCCACAGCAGATATGCCTGAGCCCCTCCAGCTACTGCTGTCATTTGAGAAGAGGCAATATGATTGTTCCCTGTAAATAAGTCTTGACATAATATGACCAGCATTTCCATGTACGCACAATCTATTATATAATACAGCACGTAGGCATTCGTGGAGAGCTGTGCAATCACTGTCTTATTTTCATTTTCTTTGCCCTGATTGAATGTTAACTTGCAAGGACTTTCTAATCTCTTTTCACTGGTGGTGGAATCAGCACTTAGCATTTCTTCTCGGCTCTGATTCTAATATCACCATAAATGTTGATGCAAGGAGTAGGTTATTTTTCAGTATGATTGTTTAATCTTGCTTCATGTGCCATAATGGCTTGCAGCTGTTGATAGGCAGATGAAAAACTGTGAGGGTATTTTCAGCCCCTTGAATGTGACTTCTTAGTGAAGTTAAATTTTCCTGTTCACTTATGAGATGCACTACATATGGTGAGATAGGATTTATTTTTCCTTCACTCTGAAACTAAGCAAAGCTTGTCTCTCTAGACACTTAGAGTCAATGCGCAAAGTGTCTCCAGTGCTGAATTCTTCACATAGGAAGAAGGATGCCTCCATGTGGATCCAACAAACTGTCCTCTGGAGCAGCGTTTTTTGTGTAAAATCAAGGTGTGGTTTATTTCCAAGGACTTCAGCAAACCTCTGGTAGGTTATGGCTCTGCAAGCAAGGAAAAAGACCCCAGCTTCTTTCACTGTCCAGCTGCACTATGCCATCTACTCAAGTAGGTAACGCTGCTATGCCATCTTCTTGATTTTGTGATCTGTGTAGGGTCAGCGCTACCCACTGTTCTTAATGGGTAATCCACAAAAGACTTTCCTATGAGGAACATCTTGTCCAGCTGGTCTTTATCGATAAGTAAGACATTATTAATTGCTAAATATAAAGTGGTCACCTATGTCAATATCCCAGTTTTCTTTAATGTGTCATATCTCGATTTTCCTAATGTTGGACTGCATCATTCTTTTTTTCATAAAATGCTAAGATCTTTCAGGAATAAGGTTCTACTCTCCAAGAGACTGGCCTTTCTGAGGCAGTAACTTAAGATTTAAGCCTTTGCTAAAATTAATAGGAAAAAAGGTCTCCCTTATGAGACAAAGGGACCGGAAGCACCGAGAGACTTGTGCTGAGGGGAGTCATGGGAGGCATCCCAAACCTTGTTTAAATTGGAAGGAATGTGACTGGTGAGTTAAATATTGCTCTCAAGACAGGCTGCCTCTTCAGAAAAGAGGTCAAAGACATTTTATACCATTTTGGAGGCACTCTGAGGTAAGACTTAGTTTTTCTCTAGGGAGTCACATTCCTGCCTCAATCACCACCACCAGACTCTAGTATACAAATGTAATTTGACATTAAATAACATGACTGTGTTAGAACCTGAGAGCTTCCTTCTCTGTTATCCATTCTCCTTCAGTCCTCCAGTTACTTAATGTTGAAATTATTATTTTATGAATGACCTCAAAGTTGAAATACAGCAGATAAACTTGGAGACTGGAAATGGAGGGGAATGAAAATCTGTGCAAACATCTTATCACTTACATCAAGTTTACCAGAAAGAGGAAACTATTTCACCCTCTCCAGGGGAGGGATTTCAGGGCTCAAGCAATTCCTGCTCCTCTTGACATGGTGATAAAATGTCCTTCAGAAAGGAATGTAAATGCATAAAAAAAAAACAAAGTAGCATTTTTCTGGCAGTAACTATCTAATGGCATCCACAGCACCTGCTAGCCCTGAGAATTTTCACTCTTTTCAGTCTGAAGTGTTAACAGCACTTAGGAATCATTATCAGAAAACACTTTTTTCTTTTCCTCATTTCAATAATCCTAACTACAGAAGAAATGATCATTTCCAAATAGTGCTGTTGAGTTGGGGCTGGCATGTCTGATAGCACAAAGGTTTAAAAAGCCTAGGACACAGTGTCTTTAATCTCCCTCCTTATAGAATCATCCTAGTATTGAGGCAAATTAACTGGTAAGAAACCTCAAAAACAGAAAGGCAAAAGTAAAACGGTGCATACTAAATTACTGTGCAGAGTGATGCGGATGATATCATTTCATACGCAAGTACTGTCTGCAAGGCCTATCTAGCTGGGAGGATTATTATTTTTTAAAACCAAGTTTCTGTTAATTACAAAGAAGAAATTGCTGAGAAATTATTTCTATTGAATTTCTGAAAGAGACATTTTCAGTTGCTAGTGGTAATTATGAAACATAATTATACTTAATTTGATTTACATGTAAATTAAATTGTATTTCAGTGGCAAGTCAAATTACTCTTGCAAGATTATTACTAAGTGGAAAGAATGAGTCAGACCTGAAGAGAGTAGACTATGAACTGACAATAAATTTCCAAATTCTATTTTGAAATTTCAATTTTAACTAAATAGTTGATGTCACGAGTGCAAAACAGCTAATAAGACAGCAAAAGGTTTATAATATAGCTTCTTAATTTCCCATACACTACTTGATGTATTCAATAAGAATAAAATATCACTTGTTTGGTCACTTCTCACAAGGTCTTTGCTGTCAAATCCAGAGGATCCTCCTTGAGAAAAGTGAACAAGTTTGGGTGCTTTGAGTCCAGATCCAGAACAGAGCTAACTAATTTAACCACTCGCCCATAAAAGAACTTTACATCAACTCTTAAAAACATATTGCATTTAATTGGCATGCTGTGGAGTGTGATCTGAGAGCAATGAGGGAGGGGAAATATGCTTTTAGAATTTCAGGCTCCTTGTCATTTTAATGAAACAAGAGACAGATGGTCTTCTGGATTTGGACTCTTCATAGGCACAATTCCAGTCAAGGTGGAAGGGAAAAATACCCTCTTCGTCCAGGTAGTTTTTCACTAGATACTTTTAAAAGAGTAACCAGAAGAGCATCCTTCCTCTTTCTGCTTGCAGAATGAAGTTGCCTGATGCACAGGCTGGTTTCGTACGTTTGCCTTCATCTGGGGATCACGTGCCCAAGAGTTAATGTATTAATGCTGCTGACTGCTTCAATGGTGCATTATCACAGTGCTTCCTGACAGCACAGCAGTGCTTCCTGGCAGCCTGATGTGGCATCTTGATGTAACCTGTGACATAGGCCTTGGTGTGCCTCCAACCTCACTTGTAAAAACAGCCTAAAAACCATTATCTCCAAAGTAATGTAATTAACCCATGCAGAGTCTCTGTTTGCTCCTAGGCTCTTTGCTTATTTGGAAAATTATTCTTAGAAAACTTCATCTTGCTACAAGTCTTGGCACTTGTGAATTTTGTGATCAAATGCTTTTTCACAAATCTTCACAGCTGAAATCTGGGTCCCATCTTGTGGGGTGGGGACAAAAAACAAACAAATGGAAATGGTTTTAAGAAATTCAGAGGGGAAAATCACAAGTTGATGAACACATTATAGTTTGGGGGTTTTTTAGTGATATTATGAATTCAGATTGTTTATTTTATTTACATGTATGCAATTTAAGAATGTATAAATCTATCTTTCCCAATTCTTAGCACAGAGGGAATTCTTGAGTAACATATAAAGGTCCTGCTTGTTCTTGCTTTAATTTTCTTTATTTACTTATTTATTTTTATTTTATTCCAGGGTGCAGATAATTCAAGCACCCTGTTTTATTGTCTGGTGGACACATACCACTTAGGTTTTTGTTTTTTTTTTTTAATTTGTTTCTAATTAAAAATTGAAAAATATCCATGTGCTTAATACAAATAAAATGTGAAAAGCTGAGTTGCATTTTATCATTTTAATGTGGAGCTCTACAAAACTGCTATTATGACTCAATTTTTTGCCCTGGTAGCTTGCTACGTAGAGCCTCAGACTTTTTCAGTTGGCAAATATTCACTCCTCATCAATCACTAGGATTGGCAGTGTTCAGCTCTTCTCAATTTTGAGTTTTTTAGTTTCTGTGTTCCCATGCTAACATTTTTTCCTAATTAGAAGCAAACTGGGAGCTTCCTAAACCACCAGTGGTACTGGAAGGCCCTAAAGTTGCTGATCCTTGTTTATACATTGATAAATTAGCCCTATTCTCAAAAAAATATGGTGGTAATGTGGGAATCACTTTTAAATGCATATGTCATAAGCAAGACTGTAGTATTCTGCTAAACAAACATATGAACACATGCTGTTTTCTGCTGAACCTACTGCTCATTTATTTTGCACTGACAGTCAGAAATTTACTTGGGATTTCCAGAGATTCCAGCAAGATTTATTGCAGGCAGTTACCTTTCATCCTAATAAGGCTTTAGGTACTTGCACTTGAGAAAGATGCTGTTATGAAGGTATTCTGGTGTCTATTTGGCTCCTTCAAACAAATGTGGCAAGTTGAGTAAAACTGACTGACAGGATGAGAAGCTCACAGCACAGCTAGGGGCAGTCGTTGGCACCTCCGGACAGACTAGAACTCAGATGACCACAGAGATGTCAGAGCAGATTGATGGTCGGAGGACAGGAAACTCCTTAAAAATACCAAACAAAACCAAAGACATTTTCCTTTTGGAGGTAAGGTTGAACACAACTTAAAACTCTGCATTTGTTAATGCAGCAAGGATGACAATTTTTCTGTTCAGGATGCCTGTCGGAGTTGTGATTGGCATTCGTCCTTCTCTTACCTATGCATCTTTGCAATAGTCACTTTAGCACAAATACCAAATGATATTTTTTTTCCTCACTCCAAGGTGAGCAAACTTGTGAGCTGACCTTGTAGTAGGGTAGGCAATGAAGTTAATGCCAGTGTTGTCATTGATGCTGAGAACCAAGGTGTTCACCACCGCGTTTCCCAAAGGAAGGGATAGAGCAGAGACAAATGTTCGGATGTATTGATAAATCTGTTGCCCATGGATAAAATATAATCAGTAACTATTAACAATATTGTAATACAACCAGTTCAAGGCGTATTAAGGAGGAAAAGAGGTCAAGGAGGAATGTGCTTTGTTTGTTTGTTTGTTTAAATCTCTCACCCTAGTTTTCTACAGAAACTTCCAGTGAGTTCCATAGTGAGCTCCAGAGAGAATTCCTCTCTAATCGCGCTTCATTTGGTACATTTAAACTCACAGGTCTTCATTTTGCAGTATGTTCACTTTTTTAACCTCATCAGAGATGGAATTAATACCTGTGCAACCATGGCAGTCCTATTCAACATGTTAAACTGAGGCAGGTAAATGATCCACATCATTTTTGCGGAGCCATATTAAATATAAAAAGTTTCTGTCTCGCTGTATTTGCTAGAAATTTTCAGGATTTGTCCTGCAGTTCAAAAAGCATAGGCAATTGGAGGAGCTTCAAATTCTGTCCAGTCCAGTGTGCAACTGAATCAGACCTCTAACTGCTTTCTGTAATGTCTACTCATATAGAAGCATTTTTAAAGGATAGAGATGGTCCTTTATGTTTACTTCTCCCAGAGAGATTGCATCTCTTTGCATCAGACTTGCAAAAAGTATGTCCATGCAAATGTGCATTACCTTACAAGCATGTCTTGCTTGCTTCTTTGGGAGCACTGTACTGGAATTTGTTCAATCAATATAAAAATAATTCAAAAAATAGCATATTTTTAAAAGCAAATGTTGTTACAATTGGATAAGCTGAAATCCATTTATTGTTTTTGGAAAGATTTTTGAAAGCTAAACAAATCTTTTTGTAGTCATTAAGGAGTACATGAACAGTGTGCATGTTCATTTTAAGATTTTAGAGAAGATACTGAGACAAACTTTCATAAAGCAACTCTAAGAAAGCTTGTGTCAATCTTCCTCTATAGTACCTTATTTTCCCCTTTATATATAGCAAAAGATACTAGAATAATCTGATATTCAACATAATCATGCAATATCTGTGCAGTTTTGGCAATGTATGCATTGGAGCTGATAGAAACAGTACTAGATGAATGGCACTATGATGTTATCACATTCATATTCACCCTTACTAATCTCTTTTGCTATTTATGAAGTTCTTTGTGAAAAATGTGTGAAAAAATCATATTCTTTCTGAGACTAAATCCATCTGTATTGGCTCAGAGCCAGCTAAGCAACTTGCCACACATGCAAATAAGTTCTTGATGCACAATAAAGTTACGGCTGTAGTACACACATTTACATATTACAACTAGTAAGGTACCCAAGTGGTAAATGCTTCAAGTAGGGTCTGGATAGCAGCCTCAGTTGTACAACAGCAGCTATACAGCCAGGGCTTGCAGATTCTCTGTCCACAATTTTTTTTTGTCTTCTCTTCTGTCTTTGAAAAGTACTTTGCCTTGAGAGTTGGGTGCTATCATGCCCCAGGAATATACCCTTCTTTTTTTAAGGTTTATGATATTTTTGTGTTGCAGTTATGACTGTAGTAGTGAGAAACCCTGAGATGAACTGTGTGCAAAGACAAGGTCTTGCTATCCTTGTGCAGTGCTTTTATCTTAGATTTTATAGCTTCTGTAACAGAAGATAAGCAGGGCAGAGGAATTACAATCTGGTTAAATAGCTGCTACCCATTTTCTATATTATATAGGCATGTACTACCAAGGGATTTCTCTATGTATCAGCAGCCAAAATGCAAATCTGTTAGGGCTCTGCATCGACATCAAGAACATCAATCAAGGAAAAAGAGATCATCTTTTTTTAAGTACTGCTTTATGCTCAAATTGACCCCAAAAGAGTTTAGATATTATTACTAGCTTACTATAACAACAATAAAAGTGCTGGGTACTTTTGCCATTAGCTATCTTGCCTATCACTGGGTAGCTGGAGTTAACTCAAGCATGGTCACCTGCAGTAGGTTGCTCATCACTGTGTCCAGACAGTTTTTAAAATTTCTAAGGACAGAGACCCTTTAATGTCTCTGAGCAGAGTTCAGTCACCCACACAATAAAAAAGTGTTTTCTTACATTCAAGGGGAAGTTCCTGTGATTCAGTTTGTGCCTGTTGCCTACTCCCCTATGCACCGTGGAAGAGTCTGGTCCCATCTTCTTTAAACTTGCCCTTTCTATACATTGATAACAACCTCGTCAGCCTTCTTTTCCTCCCCAGACTATACAGGCCCAGCTCTCAGCCTTTTCTCATAGCGGAGATGCTCCAGCCTGTCATCATCTCTGTGGCGCTTCCCTGGAGCTCCAGTAGCTCCATACCTCTTCTACTGCAGAGCCCAGCAGTGGACCTAGCGCTCCAGCTGTGGTCTCACCAGGGCTGCCTTAAAGGGGAAGGCCACCTCCCTTGACCTGCTGGAAATGCTACTCAAAAGGCAGCCCAGGATGCCATAGACATTATTTGCCATGAGGGTACATTGCAGGCCCATATATAACTTCTCCAGTTTACTGTTGTAAAGTATATATGGTGTATACAATTAAAGCAAGTGTTGGTCTAGCCTTCCCACACCCAGAAGTATAAGAGTGCAGAGGAGAAAATACTGTTGTACTCCATTACTTAGAAGAGAAATTGGAACTAATGTATGCTAATGCTGAAGAATCTGGTTAATATGTATGGCAAATCTGTTTCCTACAGACAGCTATATAAAGGCATAGTATAAAGTGAAACTAATCTAGAATTCCTAACAAATACTGAGTTAGAGAGGAATGGGTGGTCGATGGAGAACACAGTAAGTTGCTAATGATATCCTTCAAATAAATGATTCACATGTCGAGCCTTTTGCTGTAATCCCCTTCACATAGTGTGGGTCTCTGAAGAGAAAGAACTGAAACAAATCATGTTTTGCATCACTTGACATCTCAGCATAATCAAACCCCAGATCCAGGTGGCTATTCAATTGGAAAGGATTCTTATCCCTTTCCTGAAAATTTCTATTCACACACATTGACTTTGTTGTCCTTGTACTGCTGCTTGAGCTCTACTGCCAAGCCACAGGGAAACTCAAAAGCTCAGTTCAAGCCAAATATGATCATAAATGACAATGATACCAGGGTTTTGGTAAAACTTGCAACAATAGGATAAGAAGGGAAGTTTGAATTTGATACCCAGTGCTGAGAGATAAAATTCTCAAAGCACTCTAGTCCCAAATGAGGTGTGGGGTCAGATTTTTCAAAGGTACAAATCTGTGTAAACATGAAGGTATGTGATTACTGAGTTTTTCAGAAGCATCTAAGAAACATGGTTTTTCTCAATCCATCAATTACTCATACTGATCATAGCCTTATGTTCTGAGTGTGTGTTGATAATCATTTATATGCCTGTGTAGGAAATTATACCACCTTTTCATCATTAGGTGAAAAAGAGCTCAGTGTTAGTATGTTTTACTTTTCAACACGCTCCACAGGCATCTGCAATAAGCACAAATTTAACTTGTATTATTAATTCCAGTTTTAACCTCTTTCTGATCAAAAGCTTCTGACATGGAGCTGCCTCATTTCTGGTTTATTATATACCACCTGGTGCAACTGAAGAGCATGCCAACCCAATAAGATGAAGGCTGATTCTGGGATTCAGCATGACCATTAATTACTCTGTTTAGATCAATGACAATTTAGTAAAGCATATCTGGAAAATGTATCTATTCAACCTGTTTAAATAATGCAGGGACAGAGACAGAAATCATACACTGTCCCTACTGCAGTTTTTTATTAACTGTTTTCCTCCTAACAACCAGAGAAATAACTCATTTGTAATATTAGTGCTAAAAAAAAAGCCTTATTTTTTTTTTTTTTTTTGTATAACACAACCTTTCCATTGACCAAGCTTTCTGGAGCTGTGAAAAATTTGAAAAATCAAAGTAATGAAATGTGAAATTGGTCATAGGATATTCCAGGAGTAGATGGAACTTTTGATCCTCTGCCCTAATGTACTTACACTGAAGGTTGTATTTTCCTATGTGCACTGTCTCCTCCCAGATTTGGAACAGAGATGCACTCAGGAGTCTGCAGTCTAAGTCTGCAGAGATGTTTTCAGTTTCAGCCAGTAGTATCCAGAACTCATATGTTAAGATCACCCAGCTTCATTAAAAATTCCATTGCTTTTTTTCTTTTGCTGGAAAATAAAGAGTTTTCCCTAACTAAGCTAGAAAAGATTATTTTTTCCATCTTATCACTTTTTGCATACTCTGCTAGGTGGCAATACAGTCTTTGGTTGTGTCCTGAAGAGAGAATTTTTTATTCTGTACTTTTTTTTCCTTTGAGCATCTTTTTAATAATGCATTAAGAAATGTGAACATCACTATTGAACTGCTGTTTTCTCATCCTCTTTTTTAGACAAAAAGTATTTAGAAAGTTTATTTTTGAAGCAGAGGAATTTCATGATCTAGTTAGTAAAGGAAAAGGCTCTTTCTTGCATTTTAGGGTGTCAATATTTGCTTTACTACCTCATTTCATTAAAGAGGTCCATACTTGAGAGATGGATCTTCCATTTGTCTTAGAAGCAGTTTTTAAAAAGTTCGTTTCAGAATAATTGAAGTCTCCAATATCAGACTGGCCCTTCATAAAATTTAATGCAACATTCTCATGAAGTACAATGCCAGTGCTACTACTGTGATATTCCTTATCTTTACTAATTCATAAAATCACACCTTGCAGCTTACCTGTCTTGGACATTCTGTGCTTTTATTCAAGCTGAGTTTAAAAATTAAAACACATGAAAAAAAATAGATACCCAAGAATTAATTCCAAGGTGAACATATTGAGATATATAAAAATGATTTGATATAATTTCCTTGCAGGCTCACATTCAGCTGACCTAACACAGAATAACATACCGGCAGTTCTTTTTACTGCCATCTTATTCATCAGAATCTAAGACTCTTTTTTTCTTTCTGAAGTGTCTCTAACACCAAGAATTCTCAAAAGTGCAGTAAATTCCCGAGAATGCTCGAAAGGTAGGTAGAGCCAGCAAATAGTGGTGCCACTAGGGCACTGTGTCTGCTTGCATTTTCAGGGACAGAAGAAAAAGACTTATGCAGAGAAATGACCTGCTCTGTTTATCACAGGGCCCCATCACAGTGCTTTGAATGTCAACCTCCTAATGAGCTCCTCTGAGTGTATGAAGAAGACCTGGTAGAGCAAACTCTATGCTTTACTGCAAATGAAAGCTGACCCTGATGCGGAAAGGATTTTCCTAACCAACAGAGATGACAGTGACTATCCCAGACTCCGCAACAGCCCGATCATTCTCCTCTCCCATAATTTCTAGCTGATAAATGTCCTTCAAAGCAAATTTTTTTGCTGTCGGTCCAGAAATGTGTAAGCTTTCTATGTGGAATGACATTCAGTAGTATAATTTCTACTACTTAAGTCTGCAAGAACATTCATTTCTTCCCATACAATTGTCTAACCCTATTACGTCTCCATAATGCCTCCCAACATCCTAGGGTCAGCAAACTTCACCAGCGTGCTCTAAATACTAATAAGAACATTATGTAAGATGCGACCAAAACACGAGTCACTGAGGAGCTGCCTTTCTCATTTCCTTTCAACCCACCCTCTTCTCTAGCCAGTTTTGTATGGCTTACAATTCTCCTAGGTATTTCCTATCTTTTCCAGTTTAATTAATAACTTCCTATGTGCTAGCAGTTTAAGTAATTTTCTGATGTTTAGGTAGATTAGATCATCTATATATTTCCCTACATGAAAACTAATTACCTCACCAGAAGGAAAAAAAAAAAAAGTCTAGTCTAATGTAACCCTCTAAATCCACACTGTGGCTTGTCCCACTTTGTACTCCTTTGCACGTCTTTAAAATTGATCAAAGTTTTGATCATAGCAAAACCAAACACGCAGCTGCATTGCCACTAACGTGATTTATGTACCCTTATTAGCTAAAGTTGTTGTTTGCTGCTCTCCGGTCAGATAACGCCGATGTTTCCCATCTTCCCTTTAAAAACTGGCAGATTGCCTGATGGTTCTTCCAGAGCTCTGGGGACTGAATCACTCTGTGCCTTCATTTAAAATGCATCAATTCTTTATGTTTTTCGCTTGTACCTGGTTTATGGACACTTCATCTCTGTAATTCCTCAATAGCGTTGCATTCATGCTTTCTTTTAATATGGAAATATGAACCAAAATGTTGTTGTTTGGAGCCACAGTTATGATTTATTTTCTGTAAATGACCCTCTCTAACAGGTTGGATGGGCACTGTAAGGGCTCAGGAAAGCAGCTGGTACGCTGTAGGCACCAAGCCAGCAGAAGGCAGGACCCTTTGGTGGATTTAAATAGCACATCTCTCTCAGGAGATTCCCAGGGAAATCTGAATTTCCTGATAGCTTTTTACAAGTGGAGGAGTTTCTCAACTCCATGCTGACAGAAAGTATCTAACCTGGAGTCTGGCACTGTCTGCTGCATTTTGTGGGGGGGATTTGCCTAGTAAGCATTGATTAAGTTAGTAGGCAGCCCACGTGTCAACCTTTCTGCATCTGAACACAGGAAAGACAGAGCAAAAAGAGAAAGAAAGAATGTTTTTCCATTTTTCTAAAGAGGAAAAACCCCTGAAGACAGATGCTGTCTCGCTTTGGGAGTGCACCATTATATCTTGGTGCCAGTCTCAATGAGAGACAGTAGGTGCTTCTGTGCCACTAAAAATACGTCTGCAATTCACTCTCTCTTTCCACAGTTGCATAAGCACAAGCAGGAGCTGGAATCTGTTCCAGCATATAACTCGTCAAAACTGATTTTCTTCTAGTACTCTAAATTAAAGTCCCAGTCATGCAAACTGATCCACACACCATTCATTGAGGCAAAACTGGGGGCAAATGGGTTCAGAAGTCTGAATTGAGTATAACATAGTACCCTGAGAAGATCTAAAACTTCTTCAACTTGGATAATCCCAGATTGACTAAGATTTTAGCCTAACTGTGATCTCCTTAAAAATGATAAATGCGAAAAAAGGCACCTTTTTTCTTGGTCTAACATCTAGGCAGAGGGGGCAATCTCTCTGAAATCCCACCAGGAGGTGGGATTGAAACTGAAATCTTATCTTGCCAAAATGAGCACTGATGGTGCTTATTTTCATGCTACTATAAATACACCCAGCAGACCTACAGGTATCTACTGCAAAACAATATTCTGGAGAAATAAAAAGATTCAGCAAAGTCGCATGATATACAAGACAATGAGCACAGATTACACTGTCAGTCTGCTGTGAGCTTTGTCTGAGGAGATCCATGACACAGTTGTCTAACAGCTTGGGATGGGGAGCAGAGAATGAGTATTATTTGTGAAACAAGTGATAAAAACATAAGCAACAAGGCTAGGAATTTGACCAAAGCAGTGGCGACAGCACCGTATTTTTGTGAAAAGTACTGTGGCACAGTAGCTTTAAAGGCTAGGGTTTTGGACAAACTGGTTCCCTATGGGGAGCTTTGATTTCACTCAGTGAAGGTAGCCCCTTTTTTATCTCAACCCGTATCTAGGACATAAGAGGAAGGAGAAAGCATATACACTCTTCTGTGGCTTAGCATCCAAATAAGAACTCTGTATTTTCAGTACATGCAAAGAGGTTTTGCCATCACCTTCAAAATAAATTATTCCAAACACCCAGAAAACAGTTTGGCAACCTTTGAGGCCTAAAGGAACACAAAATGACTTATTTTACTGTCATGTTAACAATCAAGACTTAGAATAGACACTGAATAGCAAAATGTTAGCAAAGTGACCTTTTTGTCAGCAGTTACGAGAGCTTACTATGCTTGACTGAGCACACTGGACAGTCAGAATATTTTTTTACTGTGGAAAATTGGAATAAAAATTTAATGGAAGGGCAAAAGGCTGCATTCTTGCATGGAGTAGGTACATAAGAACAAATTTGCAAACAGGAGAGTGTACAGTGATACAAAATTGCTAGGAGCTTTCTGAATTTGGAGCTAAAAATGTTCAGTAGCCTTAAATTAACTTGAAATTGCTAGGCCAAACTCAACTCTGATGTGAGAAAAATGAATTGTGCTATTGGTCTTCTTTAAGGGTTTAATACTTTAACATTTAACAAGGCAGGAAACCTCAGACTGTGAACTATCAGATCTTTTCTTTTAGGCTGTGAACATAAAATAACCCACAAGAGGCAAATGGTATAAATTCAAGGTTTATTCCACAGCAATTACATATACACACACACACAAGTACAGCACTTAATAAAATCTGCAGACTGATATGACTGGAAGAAAGTTTGTCTGTTTGATTGTTAAGACAGATCTACTTCAATGTTAGATTTAAGTCATAAAATTGCAGTACTCAAAATCTAAAACATCCTGTCTTCTGCCTGACAGATATGTTTACTCCCTATTTCGTCTCCTAATGATCTGTGCTGTTCTTACTTTCTGGGTCCTGGGACAGAGAAAGACAATCTTATATAAAGCTGTCATCAGTACTTCCACTGAAAGACTATTCTAGTAAAATAGAAACACTTTGTAGAGGTGTTTGTTGGAAACAATTTATAGGGGTGCAAGGAAAATGTTTTTCCATTGCATGGTGTAGGGTGCACTTAAATTATTCTAATCCACAGCATGCCCGAAGGCATCCTGCTGACATTAAGTCTCTTTTGTATGCTGCAAGAAAGAGTAGCTTTAGCAGAAGCGTTGCTATCTCAGCTTTCAAGTAGTGCTGAGCATTTTATTCAAGGTCTAGTAAGACAACTTGAAAACTTGCATCAAAACTCCAACACCAAGACTTTGCAGTCATAAACCCCAAACTTTCCTGGAAGTATATTGTCATTTCGAATTTAGCCTGATCTCATCAGAAAGCTGTGGCTCTTGGTGAATCATAGCTGAATTGTGGGGCTGTGCTGGGACTGTCAAGGAGACTGGAGGGAGCTGTGGAGGTGCTGTGTTTTATCTGAGTGCTACTGTGCAAAGTGATGTTCCAAAAAGATAGAAGGAAGCTACTTTAAAAGCCACTGTGAATAACAGACATTTCCAAGAAGGCCTGTCCCAAGTAGTCCCACTTGGGCGCCCATTGAGCAGAGTTTCCAAGCAGGTACAGATGGCTGAACAGTGCTGCTGGTGGCGGAACTGCTGCTTTATTTGCCGAGCTCCCATTTGTGCATCTTTAGTCAGAAAAGGCTGTACGCACAGGTGCTTCTTACTTAAAGGCAGATTTTCGCAGTTGTTGGCACATGAAGCATCTGGCTTGACGTTCCCAAGGGAATCATGATTGGATCTGTTTCCTTGGTTTAGCAGGTTTCAGTAACCCAGACCACATGTGCAAACTGGGTGAGCATACACAGAAACAATATAAAACTTTTTGTGTTTAGTGTATATATTTGCAGGAGATCTTTTCCTGACTATGCAAATCAGTTGACGAGTGCCTGGAGATAAAAGTACCACTTATTCAATTTACTGACATTCACACGTGTTACTTAGGAAGCTTTGCATTAAAAAAGAGACGTGCCAATTTTCGCTGATGTTTGTGAGCTGATCAATGTCAATGAATTGTCTATAGTCCTGGAATTAAAATGACATCTCTTTTATCTCCAGTTATTCGCATACGCAAAAAAAACCCAACAACAACAGAAAAGAAACACACTGGCCTAATGTGGTGCTGTTTCCAGAAGTCTGATACTGAGGCCGTATTAGAAAACATTTTCATAAATTTTAAATTTATAAAATAAACTATTTTCTTTGACAATTTTCAGAAGAGTTTAGAAACCCTCTTTTTCATTCAGTGCAAAACAGAAGTGTGCTTTTGTTGTTAAAGTCAGATAATAGTTGGCTTATATTTCACATATCTTCCTTTTCCAAAGTTGACAGTGTCAATGCACTTTTGAAATTGATAGGAGCTTGTACTGTACCTGTTCTAAAACTTCTTGTGACTTTCTTTGCCTGGGTTTTGAAACTCAAATAACGCTGATAAAAACTGCCATACTGACACAGTTTGTATGATAAGCAAGTTAAGTTCTTCTAGAAGAACAACAAATCCTGATCTTTATTACTGATGAGTTATGGCCTTGCTGTCTTAGCTGACAGTTCACAGGTAAAAGAAATAATGAGCAACTGCATTCACTAATCCTTAACCAAGACACGATCTGACTCACATGACTTTATAGAGAACTCATAAGGTTTCTGAAGACTCCCTTGGTAGCATGATAAGAGAGAGGCAAACAGAGGTGACTCAAAATAAGCTGCACCCATCTATAAAATAGATTAACAGTACTTCAGAAATTATTTTCATTTACTGGAGGCATCGTGGGTTAACCAGACCTAAGATGTGTAAATGCTACAGTTATTCCAATTTACGGAATAAGATTAAGTAAGTGCATCTCTGTTTACGACAAAAGAGTTTAAAAATAGTAAAATAACTTTAAAAGGTCTTGGACATATATACAAATACTTCTAAACTTAAACTTATATAGGCTTGGAATCAGGTTTTTCATTCCTATCTTACTTTTTCCTATTTTTGATTCAGCATTACTTACCTTTTTAGAAGAATAATAGTCTCTGTCCCCTACAAATACCACATTTCCTTGTAAATGCCATTGGATTCTTGTCATTCTGGAATTGGTGAACTGTATATATATTCAATAGTATATAGCGGAGTAAGGAAAATAATCTGGATGTCTAATGCATCACCAACAAACTCTAAAGCCTCTAAATACTCTGTGTCTGCAGAACTGAAATGAATATATGTGAGGACAAGCACTCACAAGATAGCTTGATAGCATCGGAAAAAGAAAAACTGCAGAATCACACCTTGTAACCAAGAGGATGGGGTGGGAACCTGAGGCTCCTTATATAGGTAGTCAGGAAAGAAAGACACATTCTAAAGGATACATCAGAGTTCCAATTTACTACTGGTAAGCTGATGAGTTGCCTCGCTCAAGGAGGCAGACACTATTTAGGGAGTATGAGGTGATTATATGCATAAATTAGGCATGGCACTGAGCATCTAAAGACAGACGAGATGGACCAGGACTTCTAAGGACATGAAAGCAGTTATACTGGAGAAATATCAAAAGTAAAGAAAAATAAATATGACATGCCTGATTGAGTCATATGCTGTACTTCCCTTTTTTTTTTTTTTTCATCTAGTTTAATTGTCCAGTTCATGAGTTTGAGTTCGTGCTGTGGAAAAAGAAATACCTCAGGGTTTGCTGTTATTGGAATTGAAAACTTTGCACTTATTTTTAATAGTTCTGTTCTCAAATGAAGATCTTAATGAAAAGTATAGGCCTTGTGATTTCTAAACTTTTTTTTTTCAAATTTCATTAAAACACTGTCATTCAACAAAAACAGATTTTTGTGGTTCTGCGGAGATTTTCCAGTCAGTTTTAGTAACTAAATAAAAAATAGAAATGTTTTATTGGCAAAGGATGTTTTCTTTGCTGGTTTATTTTAATTAGTCTGGATTGGTTTATACAGTTTTTCTCCCCTCACCCCCATGAACTGCTGAAATCATATATTACTTTCATCTGCTTAAGGGGTAATGCTTCATAACATAGTTAATGGAAAGCAGAGCCAGTTTGAGGATGCAACATGAAGGGAACAGTAAATTTCTCAAGTAAAGTAATCTGAAATCAGCAGCCTGCAGGCTATCACATACCTTTGGCTTCTTCCACTTGTTAAGTCCGAAATTTCTCGTATGCAAGTGAAATCTCTTATAAATGACCATGTTAATCTCTTTTGTGGCTAGCTATCAAAAATGTGTTTTCTGGTTTAAAGTTTTTTTTCTGTGTGTATGTGTAATTAGGTTTAAACAAAATGCTCCCATGCTGGAAGAGAAAATAGGATGCATGAAAGCATCTTGCTGGCAACCTGAGGCTGCGATCCAAATATTTCAGGAGTTCACTTTGCCAGCCTGTGTCATTATATACTTCCTGCTTAAAAATGGAAAAATTCGTTTTTATCAAAGAGATGTATATAGCACTTGGAGTCACGCATTATTTTTGATAACATGATGAGATCTCTTTCTTTGTGAATACTTCATATGAATTTATTTATTTATTTATTTTAAAAATGTATGTTACAGAGCTGAGATTATTACTAGGGAAAGACTTTCAGATTATTTTCCATTTCAAACAAAAGGAGAAATGATATTTTCAGCACTGATTGTTCCCTAGCAAACTTTCTGAAGATGTCTGTGGACATGCAGTGAGTTGACATTATAGAAAATGTAAAGTGTGAATTTAAAATAGATCCTGTTCAGAGATGTATGTATATTTGAACACTTGGAAAATGCTCATATGTTGATGGAACTAAGTAAGTGTCTAGTTAAATGTGACCAAAGACTAGGATGAGTATCCAGTAATGGTTGCATGATCCAGGCGGATCCACAATTACTTAAAGAACATTAAATTGTGGCCACTGAATCTCTGCATAAATGTAAATTTCTCTCCACTCGGGGCTTGAGGGATGTCAGATAATCCAGGCTCCCGTGGGTGCTCTGGAGTGTTCCTGCTCACTACTCCTTCCTCGTAAGGAGGTCACATCTCCATGACATTGCACTGCATAGAAAAGCTGTAGGAAAGTGGCATTAAGTTGGCATGAATTAGTAAAAGCAGCACTAAATACTTGGCAGGTCAAAAATGGTATATTTTGGTGGAAAGACTGGATTCTCTGAGACAGATTTCCTCATCCTGTAAAAAGGCTGCAGGTTTAAGCCTTTCCTCAGCAAAAACTCTAATTTTGGTTTTGAATGCAGTCCAATAACATCCTAGTTCTGATTCACTTTCAGTTCAGCTTTAATGCTTGAAAGATTGAGAGTCTTTGATCTCTTAGAAGGACATGCAGATAAAAAGAGCATCTGAATAAATGTGGAAAACAGGCTATCCTCCAGATAACCTGTGCTTCACTAGGTTCTCCCTAGTTCTCCCTTTTTTTTCTTCTGAGACAGGAGAATAAGCTATGAATCAGAGTTCCTTCTACTTTACATCTAACACAAACATACGCAAAATAACATTTCTTAAGATTACCTAGGCTGAATTAATCCTCTCCAGTCTCATATTGAGTTGTGGTTTTCATAAGATTAACTCATTTCCTATTTGCTTCACTTCTTCCCCTAATTCCAGTGGGAACATTCCACTCAGTTTTGAGTGGCTTTGCTCTAAATAGTCAAAAAACCCCATGAAAAATAGTTAAAATAAACCAGAGCATGGTTTAATCAAGGGTCTACAAGTGACATGAGAGACCTGTCAAGCAGATATCCCACCTTCCTTCTCTCTGGCACCTCGAGGTTTGTGTGTCCCGCAGCAGGGACCTCCTGCAGCTACCCCAGGGGCTTCGGAGCTCCCTCCTCTGGGCAAGTTGCTAAAGATAGAGCAGGCTTGCAAGGCGCTTAAATGGAGCTCTGATTTCTCTGACAACATGAACTACAATGTAGAAGAAAGTGTTTGCAGGGATGAAGAATGGTCTGTGTAGACAGGAGTTTTTGTCAGTTTGGGCGAGGGGCTGGGAGTGCTGTACCAGCTGCGATACTGCAGATACTGTAAGGATCTGGATCTGTGATCATGTCTGGGGGAAGGGAGGAGGGAATGGAGCAGGCCGTGGAAAAGCCAGCTGGCCACGGTTATCAGCACTGGAAGCATCAAGCAACAGTTTTGCTAGTGGTTAGCGGTGAGGAAGGGCGCTACACAAACATATCTGCACAGAGCAGGCCCAGGAAACCAGCTGGTGGAAGGATCATCTGCCTTTTAGGGGGCTGCATTTGCTCCTGCTGGGAGTTCTCCTGCCAAAGCCTGGGCTCGCTGGGACACATCAGAACCATGTCTTCGGGAGCAACTATCCAGTGGTGTCCTCAGGCCAGAAACGATTTAGTGTGAGTTTGACCTAAGCATCACGAAAGATCCTTACAGTATTTCCAACCAAAGCATTCAAAGTGTGCTGCGACGAGAGTATGAGTACAGAGAGAAAGGTCCTGTGCTGAGGAGCTTCAAATTTTTATGGATACAAAAAGCAGAAGAAGGAAAAGAAAACCAGGAAAGGAAGGGAGTCATAACTAAGAACTGCTGCACTAAGATCTTGATGGAAACAACAGCTTATGGCTTTCATCATGTATATGGAGGCTTTCTGGATGTCTGACTTGTTAGGGAGTGCTTAACTGTGGAAAAGGGGCTTCCTTCACCTGAAGAGCCATCAGTGGTGACACCCTAAATTGTCGGTTTCTTCCATGAAGCCTCATTTCTGAACAAAGATCCAGATTAAAGTGTAGCACTTTTCTCTAAAAACATTAGCGCTGCTTTTAAACAGTCCTTTGTGGTTTTATTAAGGGATTTGGGGCTCTTTAAACAAAGTGATGACACAGTGATGACAAGAAGTCAGCTCAAGAACATCAGGAGGGAAAATGTCTCAGGCTTGACAAACAACAGCCGAACGCCTTAAACTTAAACCCACGGGCTCCCCAGGCGTCAAGCTCTGGGGAGCAGGCCCAGAGCAGGGCATCGCGCGCGGAGCCCTCACAGCCCTTGGGGCAAGGCCGGCAGTGCTCGTGTCATGAGCAATACAGGCCAGGCCAGCTAAGGGCTTCCAAGCTGGAAGAAAGTGCCAACCTGGAGCGAGGAGGACCGTGGCGCTTACACCAGTCTGAGCTGTCTAACTGGGTCTTACTGGGCTCTTCCAGATCAGCTCGGGGGCTGCAAGCTGAGCCGCAGCCTTGCATGAGGCCCATGTGGAGCAAGCGCAGGCATATCTTACAAGCAACATCCATAGCACTTGTTCTGTCTGCAGGTATTTCTTCTGTAAAATTCATGTGCTCAGTGAATGACTTTTTTGTCCAGTTCCTTATGGCAGCTGTAACTGAACTGAGAGCTACTCAGCTACCAAATGTTCAGTCTGAAATGGAAAGACTAGAAATAAGATCCTGGGAAAAGCTTTAAAACTATCCTTTTTCTTGAATCTGTGTTGTTTAGTTGCAGCTCTAGTACACTTTTTTGGGGGGAGCAAAACCGATAAAATTCAGTTTTAGTCTGTGCCTTTCTTCTTATGCTCTGGCGATTATAGAGAGGCCAAAGCTCCTTGAAAGCAGGAAAGCAGAAGTAGTTTACAAAAGACCTACACAGTTTAAAATTCAGCATTTATCACTTTAGGTAGTTGCAGAAATTTACTGACTCATTTAGACAGAAGCTCAGCTACAGCTGCAGAGTGCCTCTTACTGCTTTTTGTTTCACTTACTGCTTCCAAGGTGCTTCCAAGGTAGCAGCTTCTCTTTTTCCCTCATATGGAAAGAGAAGCCACACACAAAAACACTAAAAACTTGGTGTCCTTTTTGCTTGGTATTTTTCTGCAGGTGTTCAATGCTTTCAAAAGGTCGTGGTAGCATATTGCTTATACCAATGGTAGCATATACCAATATGGAAGCATATACCAATCACTGAGAGGCCTTCCCCCTAGCTTACGCTGCCCTGTGCTCGTAGGATTTCTACCCAAGTAAGAAGGAAGGAAGGGAAGGAAGAAGGGAGGGAAGGAAGAAGAGAAGAAAGGAGATAGGGAAGAAGGGAGGGAAGAGGGGAGGAGGGAGGGAGGGAGGGAGGGAGGAAGGAAGGAAGGAAGGAAGGAAGGACGGACGGACGGAAGGAAGGAAGGACGGACGGCAGGACGGCCGGACGAAAAAGGCAGGAAGTGAGCAAGGAAAGAGAGCCAGACAGGGAGGAG
>JAWLRI010000390.1:35889-56758 GCA_034781795.1 Crypturellus tataupa
AAGGAAGGAAGGAAGGAAGGAAGGAAGGAAGGAAGGAAGGAAGGAAGGAAGGAAGGAAGGAAGGAGGGAGGGAGGGAGGGAGGAAGTTATTCCCGAGACCTTTTTATACCTCCCATGGAGCAATGACCACATTTACTCCAGGCCATTAATTAGCTTCTATAACAATTCGCACTCCCTTCCACCTACTCTGTCTCATGGTGTGTACACATATAGTGGTCCTAACACTTACTTAAATACATAAAATTTAAATTCTGGGAAAATTGAAGTTTCTTATAAAGAAATGCACACTGTAAAAAGGGGAAATAAAAATTTAGTATTTATTCTAAAAAACAGCCCTGAAGTTAAACATGCACAGCCCTAGAGTGTCGCCTGCTGCTCGAGTTGATGGGGCTTTTTAAAGAATGGATAATGGTTGATTTTTTTCAAAAGGAGATTGACTCAGTATTCTTGTTTTCGCCTAAATCACATTAATGTTTTCCTAACAGCTGGCTACCGAAAAGAGAAAATAACAGATTATGGGTCATTTCACTGCCTTTGCCAGGTTTTCTGCTAATCTTCTTGTATTACTCAGGTTCTTCTAACTCCTTCCTATTCAATATTAAAGTATTTCCTTTACTTATGGCCTTCACTTTTCAATACCCCTGCTTATTTTTAGTACTATTTCCATAAGGAATTCATATCCAAAATCGAATGTGGTTAGACAGAAAGCATCTTTACTTGATATTGACTTTTCTTGAGAAACTCATCTATGAAAAATTCTAGCAATAACTTCAGATCTTTAATATTTCTCTTTAGGGCTTTAATGTTTCTGTTCTTTTTGCTTGAGTTTCTAAAGAAACATTGCCATTTGAAATGTAAAGCCATGAACATTTATCTTTTAAGCCAGAAGAGCTCAAAGAAGTGGACAAAACAAGGCTTTTTCAAAAACCCAAAAAAAAACCCCCAAATTAATAAAAAAAAAAAAAAAAAAAAAAAAAAAAAAGATAATATTGTGATAATATGAAACTATCCCTTAAACTAAAACCAAAGGAATTTGAAGTTTTCCTGTAAGGGCAAATTAAAAGCAGTCTTAGTTGTATAATTGCTCCCAAAGCGGATATCTTACATAACTGAAGAGCTGGTGATGTGAGACAGGCTGTTCCACTGCTGCTCGGTGCTGCTCCAGGTAGTTATTTACAAAAACGTAGACCATTATTTTCTGCTTGCAATCAGTTCCTGTAAATGGCTGATGGATGCTCAGCAATAGGAAATTTAGGTTCAGGCTCTGGACCTGGCTCATTACATCTGTAGTCTGTAGTCCAGTCCAGACAGACTAGAAAATGTAATGACTATATGTGGATGGATGTGACGTGGGAATACACACTCTACTGTGCTGCCAAAGGGTGGCTGAATTTATCATGATATCCCTATTGTGTCCGCATCAGACAAGAAACTTCCCCAGGAATGCTGTGCCCTCGGTGCCCTTGTTAGGTGAGGATGAATGGATCGCTCTTTCTAGGAATCACGTACTCCCAGAATTGCTCTTAGGTGCAATCTTAGGATTGTGTATAAACAGCAATCTCTGTTTCACAGGTTCTGGGGCCAAACAAAAAGAATATTTTCCTAAGCTGGCAAAGAAAAAAAAACAACATTAAATGTGCACATAAGTTTATTCAAACGGTAGATAAAAACCTCCTTACCATTTCTTGGCTCACTTCATTGTGTTGAAATTTTTACATTTGAAGCTATATTGGAGAACCTAAGTAGTGCCAAAGGCAGCTAATTCAGCAGCAGACAGGAGCGGTAGCCCATGGGAGGGTGTGCGTTGTGGCTCCTTGGTAGGAGACTGTTTGCTCTCCTCTCTGACACACAAAGCCTGTTACCTACATGTACCGAAAGACAGTGATACTTCATACTCGCCAGGAAAACCAAGGCCCTCACCCAGAGCAAAATATTTAGTGTACTCACCATGGGTGCAGTTGCAATGGCATAAGGATCTTTTCTGACCTATTCAGGGTAGGACAAGACTTTCCTAGCATGTTCGCTCACTTTGGCCCACGGCTGCAAAGGTCAGTGCCAGAGTTTTAACTCTATAAAGTTCAAGAGGGAGTTTTGATCTGAGGTGGAAATCAGGAAAAGGTTTTGTATGTAACCAGTTAGGGACGTGCTGGCTGCTCAGGCATTAGTGCTTGTCATTTCCACATGCACTGTGATTCATTCAAATACTGAATAGAAAAGAGAGGCTGCTTGCTATGTGCTGTATAAATACAAGCCTGAGTGCAAGCTAAACTCTCACTAAATCTAACTCATTTACTTAATGCTTTATGCACACAGACTTGTAGCAGAAGTTGTAAGACAAAGAAATAAAACATGTTCCTTGAGCCTTGATTCCTTTCCTTTGATTTTCCTTTCTTCAGTGCTTCACAATAGGACTGAAGCGGTGACATCACTCCACTAGATAAATTAATTTAGATTCTCACCAGAAAGCTGGCGCTTGGTGACAAGGAGGAGAAAGGACTGCAGGAGGAGTGGGAAGACCACCATCTGGAGATGGTTGCTGCCAACTGGGCCTGTGGCAAGAGGAGAGGGAAGGAGAGAGGATGACCACTGTGCTGTGTGCTCGGCTGCCAGCTTTGATTGTTTCTTAGCTACAGACGGTGCTTGCCCAGCTTTTAGAAATTATTCAGGCTATTAGCAAAGAGAAAAGGTGTTGAGTCTAGGTCTGGAAGTATGCAACTGGAATTTGCACTGGGTGCAGTTTGTGGTGTCTGCATGAAACTACATTAAATAGTGAATTACACATAGTCCTGCCTTGTGACTGTGTCTATTTTAGAGAACTGGAGGGCTTAATGTACTTATAAAATCAAAGGAAGAGTTACTTCCTCATGCTTAACTTTCATCAATTTGTTACCTGCCACTTTTATCAAAAAATATTTTCCTGGTCTGGAGAATTCAAGACTGTGATAATGTGCAGGAAATATCATGATCTTCTTTTCTCTGTATAACCCCATTCAGTCACAAGGAATCTGATATCAGCTGGAGACTGCTACCATGGTGTCTTCAGTTCAGACACAGGCTGTTGCAGAGGAGCTGCAGACTGTGTTCTCCCACAGAGTATTTACTTTTAGCTTCTTTTGTTGTTCTCTTTTATGCAAAATAAGTCTTTTTGAATGTAAATATATGATTAGAGCTTGTATATGGAAAATGTGATTAGCGAGTATCGCCTACCAGCATGCATATTATTTTCATTAATCAATGGTGACAGTCACTTTGTTTTCATGGTCTTTGGCAATCCATTTATTCTGAGATACTTTCAGTATCTAAGGAGCTTTCTGGAAAATAGAATTTTGCAAGAAGATGCTGGTAGAACACATCCTTTAAGCCTGTTAAGTTCTGTCATTAACAGTTACCCTCACATTGTACACAAACGATGTATGAAAGCAAGACGCTTGCCCCTGCCTCCTCACAGACAGCCCCTCATATTGTTTGGTGGAAGCTAAAAGGGGTGTACTGCACATATTTCAAGAGGAATTTTTTAACATGTTCTTTAGTTCCCTAATGCAGATCTCTAACTTTAATTAAAGAAGTATTTGTATGTCTTCTGGTCAAGAAACCAGTGGGATCAGCCAGTTTAGATGCTCTTATCTAATCTATCACCACTTCTAAACAGAGGGGTTTTTTTCCTTCTAGATAGCTATCTCTGACTTTATGGCCATGTCATTTGGTTATCATCAGTCTAAATAAGCATATGTATGGCTCTGATGTGTCAATGGTACATGTATTGTTGATGAAGAACAGGGTGTTTGACAGTACTGCTTTAGCATCTCCTCTTGATAATGTTAATCACAAAGAAATAGGAGTTGGCTTTTCCAGTTGTAGCCAATCAAAAATCAAAAAATAAGGCAGTAATCAAAAAATGAGGCAGTTCTCCCAGGTCACTGATGTTCTTTCATAAACTGTTAGGCACCTCTTAAAAGTAATTTGTTCAGTCTTACCTCTTTCCATTAGCTAAGGGGATATCTACATGACCACAGTCAATACCCAACTTTATTTTGGCCAACAGTAGACAAGCTGTATCTTCCTTAGTGTGAATGACCAAGCTCTGTCCTAAAGTAGGCATATATCTTGCTGGGATGTAGGCTTCTTGCCCAGCTGGAGTGGTTGAAAAATGAAACAAGGCTAGAAATGCAAAAGTACTCACTTTCTGGGTTGTCGTTACTCTGATTCTCAGGTTGAAGCTGCAGTCCTAAATTAGGTGCCTGGACTGTGGCTGCTTGGATTTCCCTTTCCTCCTTGGAGAATCTGGTACCTTGGTGTGATACTTATTTAAGCATTGAACTATCCAGGGCTAAGTGCTTCAGATGCAAGTGTGTAACCTAAATCTGGCCCATCTCCTGAGTCTTCACTTGATTTCAGCCTCCAGATCTTTATCTGACTACTTAGCCTGTTAATCTGGCATCCCAGATCACCTCGTGGAGCTGAGAGCCTAAAGGGTTCAGAAGGCATAATCCTTCTTTATTTAAAACATCTCTCCCTGGAAGAAACTTTAGGCAGGCATTTATTTGATAACAAATAGCTAATGAATAAAAAACATTACTGGGCCTTAGAGAGGGGACCAGAATTCTAGTTAATGCTCTGAGAGTTTAGATGAGCTCTTGCATCCCAGTGAGTTCATGGGTGCATGTATAATGGAGCACCTTTGAGAGGCAGTGTGGAAGTACGAAATAGGCTCTGGCCTGGTGGCTGAGAGTTTTTGTATGTCCCAAGACTAAAGAGCGCAAATCATCTGTGAATGAACTAATAATTAGGATACTACACAAGAAGGGCTGCATGTGTGAGTTTGTATGGGGAGGGAGGGACATCCGATGTCAAAAGTATCACGAGAATAAATTCGTAAAGTTACACATTTATGATTCTGTGGCACTAGAAGTCCCATAAGTAGTCAAAAATACAGGAAAAGAAGACCCAAGCCCTCACTTCACTCACTCACCGAAGAATTACTTTAAGGTAGAAGGTATATCATTTATTTTTGAACAACTACCGGAAGGATGCAATACTAATTTTAAATTTGGAGCACATTCTGGTATCCTACACACACATTAAGGTCCTGCTGCACTTTATGTGAGAAACAATAACAAGGATATGAGATAGTATACCACAAACAATAAATAAACCAATTTCTTATTATTTGTCCTTAAAGTATTACTCTAGTATTCAGGCTAAGTCCTCATCCTGCTTGTAATACGTTTACAGAGCTTAATAGACGGGAATATTACTCTATTGTATTTTACAACATACTGAGAGTAGCGGACAATTTATTGTTTCTTGCTGTAAAATGTTCATCTCATCCTATTCCACCCTGATATCATGCCAAAATATCAGTTATTTTGTAGTACTCATATGCTCCTGTCTGCTTCCCTTTTTATTCTGTAACCTTGTACTAGATGTCTGTAGTTACTGTCAGAGTTAGATTCCACTTTCTCAGTGGCCTTGCTTTAAATCTTTTCTGTCCAAAAAAATGTGTCTATTCACAGGATTTAGGGATTTAGGCTTTGTAGTTGCTTTCCAGGTATTCTTCAACCTTATGCATGGAGAAGAGAGTCTTTTAGAAGATGCAAGTACAAACAACTTTATTTGGAAAATATATAGTAGTCATTTTGGAAAACAAACTGCAGTCATATACATAAAAGAGAACAAAACCCATCGCATCAACAGTGGCGCACAGTCCCAGTGTTCATAACTGCCGGGCTTATTGATAGCAGAAGTCTACCCAGGAAGCATTCCCCATTGCTTGTACTCGAGCACAGCCACGTGTGCTTGTTGTTCTCCGTGGGCACCCAGGGCGGTTCAGGGCACCCAGGGCATCCAGAGTCCCCTACCACTGGTCACAACCACCATTCCCATCAAATAAGCATAATCCTGCCAAATATGTCTGTTCCTACCAAGAGTACCCAAACATCTTTTAAAATCTCTTGTCTTTTGGAGGCAGCCCCTTTACTGAATGGAATTTTTCTACAACAGGAGCCTAAGTTTATCTGTCCTTTAAAATAAAAGCCACTGTTGCTGTAAAGTTCCTCAGTAATGCTAGTAATTCAAATGAGCATTTCTCCCAAGCACCAGCCACAGAATACTGCATCTTTTAAAATGGTTTCACAGCGAGTGCTCTGGGCATATAGATAACACTATATCTCACTGGATAGCAGCCCTTAGCCTCTGTCTTTTAATTCCTCCTGCCATTAATGTTTTCTCCCTTATGTTCCCAGTGCAGATACAGAGAGCAATCCCAAACCCATTGGTATGCCAAATGCTTAGATGTATGTAGCATAATAGCCACAGCAATTCTTTTTTTCCTCCTTATAGCCAGGACCAAATTACATCTTTGGTATAACTTTATTACAGTTAATAGAGTTTCACAAGAGATGACTTTCAATATAACTCCCTGTGGGCATATGTCCCACGGGGGCTGTCTAAACTCATGCTGCTTCCCAGAGTTTCCCCTGAAGTTTTCAGGAGAGGGGCTGGATGCTTTCGGTAGGACGTTTCCAGTACGTATTTCTCCTTCTGAATACAAAGTAAAATAATAACTTTAAAATGTACAAATGAAATAACATAAAACCATATGCAATCTCTTTTTTATTGGACTAACTGAAACTAAGAGGCTAGCTTCCATTACTGTTGCAAAGCTGTAAAAGACTGGGGATGTGATTTAGTTGATAATGTTATTGAGCTCCTCTGACAGAGGTACATCCATCAATAACTTCTCTTACTATATTTTATATCTTCTAAAAATAGCTGGAGTTTTTGCTTTACATCTTTTCCTTCTCAGAAGGAGTTTGTGGGACAGCTCCCTTTATGGAATAATTAATTTTAGCTTATAAATTATAGGACTCCTTGAACAAAATTCCTCTGAATAAGTTATGAGATAACACAAGCCATTTATTCTCCATTTCCCTGTCTTGTATTAGTGTTGCCTTGCCAAGGGGAAAAGAGGAAACTGCCATCCCAGTGTGGAACTGAGCTATAACACAGTAATCTGGGGTGTGAGAGAGTAGTTAGCACAGTGTACTGCTGAGCAGGAGTAGCCAGGTACCAGCCAGTAACTTCAAGACCCTCTTCTACAGCATATGGGGGAGCTTTAGGATTCCTGTAGCTCGCTCTGACAAAGAGATCAGTGCCAAATTCACAGCACAGGTGGCAACAAACAGGTAGGAATAAAGAAAACAAAATACAGACTTGTCTCTCTCAAATAGCAACAACAACCTTGACAAGGAATGTGCTCTGAGGATTAATATCTGCTGCAGTTAATGAGCCAAAGCACAATGTGGGCCATTAACTCCTCCCAGCTGGTTATCAGTTCCCCAGGAAATGTCCTACACCTCAATCATTATTGCTTAATTATACCCACATCGCTGGGTCCTGCAGACTCACTGGGACGTCACATTTCCAACAGCTGTGTTTGGTCAACCACTAACTAAGAGGCTGCATCCCAATTTAAAATTCACCAGAGGGAGAAGGACAGGATCTGGCTGATGGGCAGCTCTGGTCAGTGCTGCATCTTGCAGGCTCTGTGGCACAGTGTCTGTTTTGAAGCTGGAGTCAAGCAGAGAGAACAGAAAGCAGGAGTCGTGCTGGCTCCTTAGCTTAGCACTAGGTAGAAATGAAGCCTCCTGAAGTCTACAGCCTGCTCTGAGCACCTGCCCTGCTGAGCAGGACAGCTGAGGCTGGCAGTTCCTATACAGAGGTGTTGGGAAAGCAGATTAGCCATTGCACAAGCAAATCTGATTTCTCATTCTGTTTTGTTTTGGAAAGTCTCATCTTTCATTTTTCATGCTTCCTATGATTAGATGCTGTGGAAGCTGCTGTGCAGACTTGCTGTCAAAATGTTTGCTTTTAATAACGTGGAAGCATTTTCATACAGTTAAATCACTAGGCTCCTTTAGCATCAGAATACTTTCTATATATACGTACGTAAATGCACATTACATGTATTTAATATCTCACTTAATACTTAAGTGCATGATAAATCAAGATGGTCAAGCTGAGATGAACTGTTCCCATAGCACTGATCCGAAATGAGAAGGCTCCTTTTTTAAATTGGAAAAGTCCCAAAGAATCAGTGCTGTCATCTTCCTGTGAAATGTGTCAATTCTAATAGAACTGTCTCTTTAGTGGAAACATTATTCTGTCAGAAATTTTCCAACCAGTTATATTCCCAGCAGCGACTGGTGAAAATGCCAGCGTGGGCACTGAAGGCTGGCCGAGGGCAGCCTGGCCAGGGAGCCCTCTGACAACCCTCCATCTGAGGGTACAGCCACATCCCCAACGTGGGGACCTGCTCCCACCACCCTGCTGACTGCAGAGGCAGCAGTCTTCCTTCCTCTGTCACCTTATAGCTTAAGCATCGTATGCTGTAACATTGCCTAGCAAACTGCCCAGACTCATTCCTTTTTGAGGCAGAACAGCAAAATTATGGCACCAAAGAGTTCACAACCCATTCAACTGCATAAGGTCTAGATGTCAACTGGGGGTGAAACCTTCCAGGCCTTGGGGGTATTTTCTATTTGGATTTTATGTGAAAGTGTTTTTGAAATATTTTGTTTTATTCAGTCTATTAAGTAAAATGAGTCAGGACTAAGGGCATAAATATTTAAATAACTGGAAGAAGGAAGCAAAGCTGAACTTTCAAGGAGATGCAGGCACACGGGACACTAATAATGCTGAGTTTGTAAAGCAAATGGCTAGTTGTTGACATTAAAGGCCAAAGTTAAAATTCCAGGTAGTTCCAATAACACCATGAAATTTTAATTTTATTTTCTTCCACAGAGAACAGCAAATGCAAGCCCCACAAATAATCACAAGCACAAACCCGAAAGTGCCAAATATTTGCATTCATAAAAGTCTACCTCAAGGTGCCAAACATTTGCATTCATAAAAATCTCAGTTATAGATATCCATGGGGACTGTCAAAAAACTCTGGAATGAGAGTTCAAGTGAGCAGTTCAGAAAATTTTATCCTGGTCACTACTCACAGATGAAATATATTTCTCTATAGCATAAATCTGAAGTTCATTTGCATTCCTAATCCTCCATTGTGCTTATAAAAAAAAGAAGTTCCTTAAAATAAAGGATGAAAGATAAAATTCCCAAGAAGTTGTGTTCTGTAGTGAGAACGGTTCCTCACCAGGCAGATGACCTTTCTTGAAGGACATGAAGGCCTTCCATTGCTCTTCCTCAAGCAAAAAGTAGCAGTTGTGGTGATGCATGCGACACCCACCAAGAAGGTCCATAGGAACCACAGGAATGGTGTTCACAAAACTCGTGCCAAACACATCCCAAGCATCTTTCCTTGCCATTAGAAGCTGCTGTTTCTGCTTGCCCTCTTTGCTGTGTCTTCCCAGGGTTTTCCTTGGGCTTCACCTTAGGTTTCTCTCCCTACTCTGTTTCTTAGATCAAGGCAATTGGGCTGCCAAGAAGGTAGGAGCACTCCTGGGGCAGAGTGGAGCTCAGGACAAGCCTCAACACTTAACTTATCTAGTAGATTTTTGCACCCTGCATTATGTTCGTTGTTATTCTGTTAGCAGTTTAATTTCTGTAGTTAGCTTAGATACAGTTTGCATGTGCTGCAGTTGCAGCTTCAACTAGACTGCTTGTGAGATGTCCATGGCCTTTGGAATGGCAGGTGCTTTGTAATCTACTTGCAAAACGATGGTCTGGAGGAACAGTCACTGAGCTGCTCCATTAGCAGCAAAGGCAGGAGATACTCCTCATAAACGCTTGCCCATCAATGCTCAGATGAAAGACAGCGAGTAGCTTCTGTAACTAGCACCTGGGTGGCTAGCGCTCTACACATGTATGTTGTAGGCTCCAGCAGCAAGAGTGCCAGAATCAGGGCCAAAACAACTTCCCATGAGAGCTAATGAGGGTCACATGGGTAAATCCTTACTTGCTGCTCATAAAACTTACCCTGAAGGACAATTTACAAGTCTTTAAAACTTCTTCAGTGAGGGAAGGGGGAATATTAAAGAGTCTTCTCTAATGTCAATGCCTTCTGTCCAGTTTCATTGCTTTTATTCCTTGCCGCTGAACCTTAAATAGAATTTATGGGTGTCCATTTTCTGTTCACCTTTTTCATGGGGGCACAGATGTATCCATGCAGAATGATTACTGTTATACAGCCAAAGCAGCTGAGTGCTCCAGGAAGAAAAAAAAAGAATGGAAAAAAGCCAGGAGCATCTTCTCCTGGTTGCTGTTGAAAAGATCCAAAAAGGTTAAATTAACTTTTCCAGTTTTGCATGCATTATGGCCACAGTTCTACAATTAATTTTGCCATGGCCTTTGGAAAGAACACAGCTTCAGAGAGAGAACCGTAAGTTCATGGAAGAGAAGAAAGTGTTTGTCAACATGCTAGTAGAAAATAACTTTTCATTTACTTGTGAGGATCATATCTTTTTGTATATTGAGAATATGCAGGCCCACCAAAGTACCATCAAGAGAAGCCACAAAGCTACACACTTTCCTAATATCCTTGACCCTAACTGCCTAAATAATTCTACTTCACCTTGTTGCCATGACTGTTTACATGCCACCTCATTGGTGCTGTTTTTCATCACAGGAGCATCTTGCCATGTTGGATTGGTTCTGTGCATTGTACGCACACAGAGTGTACCATCTTTGGTATACCAATTCAGTGATTCCTCATTACCGGAATCAATACTCTCTTTTCCAATCTGAGGCTCCCTGCGTGCAATACTTGTCCAAAACATGCATGTGTGAAAACCAGCACATCACTGATCTAACCTGGTGAGCCATCACTACAACCAAACGTTGTCAGCAGAATGCAGCGCACTATAAAAGAGATTATGGAGTGTCTACAATGCCACTTGCATAAGAAGACCCTACACAGACCAAAGTAAAAATGTAGAGGATAAGAAGATTCTAGTAGTTTTATTGTGTTTTTAAAGAATCAGAACATGTCTGTGAATATTTTCATTCAAATATGCTGAGCAAGATTCTCAAGTTTTCGTAACTTCAGCCTTCATAATGGAAGATGCCACAGACATTCATGAAGAAAACTAATGCTGCAAAAGTCATATTGTATTGGGAACTCTCAAAAATTAACAAAATGAACAGAGTTACAGAGTTACTGAAGTCAATTTCTCAGCACAGACGATTTCAAAAATTAACAAAATGCACAAGTTGTCTTAAGCTGAGAAATTGACTTCAGTGTGACCTGGGCAGTGATATATTTTTATACCCACAAAATAGTTTATTGTTAAAGTGCAGATATTTTAAATGTTTGTCTTTTACTTTTGAAGAAAAATGCAAAGTCTTGAATTCTGAGGAAAAAAAAGGAAAAAAAAAGAACATTTTCTGTTCCATCTTTAACTCCTGTGTATTTCCCCACATGGACATACTGGGACTTGAATTAGCAAATTCACTACAACCCTCTAAGCAGTCAAACACTCAGATCCAATTTCATTTGGGACTGGCTGCTGAAGAAGGTGGGAACCCTCTGAAAAATCATAATTTTCAATGTTATTTCCTAGCTACAGATATCCTAAAATGTCATAAATAATGAGAAGGATGCACTTTTTTTTAAGATGTCCACTGCCCCTTAGGTGAGGTTACTGATGTGAAACCTCTAGCGTCCAGAGAAGAAAGAATTCTACACAATCTTGCAAATATTTGTCCTCATAAAAATTTCCACTTTTTTTTGTAGCCTAAGAACTCATAGATCTTAAACACCCACACAGGGCAGTACTTAGAGCAAAGGAGCTAGAACCTTTTGGAATTTGTCCACACTAATTTCACAATCAGCAGAGGGCTGCAGAGGGAGAGGTTGACATATGGGTCACTTTTGCTGACACACTGCAGCTGCCAGACAATTTGTTTCAAGGACATACAAATCATTGAGTTACAGTAAGAACCTGCACACATCTTAATCTGCAGCTCCTCTGCAGAAAGGTATCCATAACTTTGAAAGTTGGCTCCTTTACTAACTGAAGAATGTACAAAAGAGAAACAGCTCTGCTGAGTGGATTTGCTAATTCTAAGATGTTTCGATTAATTTCTTCTTTGATAACAGGATAGGTGGACCAAAACTGAAAAGCCTTAAAAATCACAAACAGGAATTATTTGCATTGTTTCTCATTTGTGAAAGCAACACACTATGGAAAAGTGAGCTGACTCCACTGTAATACGTAGATAGCAATTATTCGTACTTCAGCTGATGGTCATTACTGCTGCAGACAACACCATTTACTTTGTACTAGAGCTTAGGCTGGCTAGGCTGACTGAGCACGGTCAGATGTAAGTCAGTGAGAGATGATAAAGACAGAACTCCTCACTTAAATCCTTTAAAAATGAACAATTCCTTCTTGAAAATATGATACATATTGCATATAATGACATTTTTGTGTGTTTGTGTATGTATGTTTTCACTGAATAGAAATTTTTTACTTCAAAGCATAGTCAATCCAAAAAAAACCCCAAGATTGTTAATGATGGATTACGCTTTTCCTGCTGGTTATTCCTCATATATGTCTCAGTCTGTAACATTGCAGTCATTTGCTGTGGAGGTTGTGATGATGCCATGGAGACTAATGACTGCAGTTGACAAATCAGGCATGGAGCAGATGAACTGCAGCAATATTCTTGTTCAAATCACTTCAGATCACTTGCAGCCTTGAAACTGGGTACATACCTAGTCTGTGTATTTTTTTTTCCTTTGGTTAGCTGAAATTACTGATTATTTCATCATATCTTTATGCCAGCCTTTGTTTCTTACTCTCTTTATGGGTGTCCTGTCACCTATAAGCACAAAACAGGTGCCTAATCTTTCCCTCCCAAAACAATTTCTTTTCTTTCGCAGAAACTGCTCCATCTTTTTCTTTACAACATCTCTCTCCTTGATCCTAAAGCTGCATTAAGTCTCAAGTTTTCCTTTATCTCCTGCAAAACTTTAAAAAAATCCTCTCTGCCCTCACAAATACATTTCTTATTTTACTTCCAGGACCATTAAGAAGGCTGTTGCAATGATCCTTTTCCTTCTTGGCCTGTCAGCACTGTCCTGAGGAGCACAGAGAGCTGCATTCCCTGGGAGAATGAGCACAGCATCTAAAGAAAAGTTATCGCAGCAATGGTGGGGAGTTCAGCCGCAATCCCCTACGACACCTTTCTCTCCATTTTTCCATTATAAAATATTGGCCCGAACTCTCACCTTCTATCTGCTTTTGAGCAGGTTTTGCCAATATCAGCCTTTATCACTTGTTTCTTAGATTTTTGGCTGAGCCTTTATACCTTTTTCTCCTTGCTTTAATGTTGGCAAAAAGCATATGCTTGTTAAAAATTAGGTGGCAGACAAGCTGCAACTACTTTGTTTCAGGCTGGCTAGAATTCAGTCATCATCTTTCTCTTCTGAAACCAAAGTTTCAACAGACATTTCCTCTTAAATGTTTTAAATTCCTATACATGTAGGATGAGACCCCTCCCTTTCCCCCTTGCTGGATGACAGCTGACTCAATACAATAACACAAGTAACATGTTAGTACGTAAGTTCTGGAGAATGAGATCTGTACTTGCAGGACTGACAATGTATTAGCCACCATAATCTGTGGCTTAATCTTACACTTAAGTGTAAAGGAGATGGTTGTAGGAAAGCTGTCGATGAAGGAGTCCTCATGTTATTTGGCATGTGTAACATTGCTGAGTCGGGAGTGCTTGTTTGTTTGGGAGGGGGTTGCATAGATACCTCGAGACAGCAGCACCGCACTGAGTATTTCTGTGCGGACGGGACAAACGAGAAGTCAGTCTTTCTTCCACGGCTTATTTAAGCTTGTAAGAGCAGCTGTAACAGCCCTAGCCCCTTGTGGCACGGTGCCCTGAGCAGGCTGGGTTCTCCCCAGGATGGGGAATCACCAGTGCGGTTACAGCACTCAGCGGCATCTACCCCAAGCACACAGGGGAGCCGCGGCTGGGGCTCCTCAGCAGACTCCCTTCACCTTCCCTCTGCTTTCCTGCAAGAAGACGTCTCTCTCTGAGAAGCTGTGTTGGGGTAATTGAGAAGCAGGGCACATGCTGCAATAACCCCACTCAGCCCTGGTGTCACCACCTGCAGAAGCAGATGTGCAGCTTGCTGAGGGGAGGTGGGCTGGACAGTGCGGCATACAATACCACTCAGCTGGGTGTTTTTCACTCAGCACTCAGAGATTTTTGAATATATTTTTAAATAAACTGTTTATGATGAAGCATTCATAGCTTTTGTGAAGCATTTATAGCTTTTGAAATATATTTTTAAATAAACTTTTTATGATAATGAGTGAACTCAGAGCTGAGTGAAACTGCTATTCAAAAGTCATTTTGGGTGGAGAAAACATCTGCTCATATATACAGGAAGAGTTTTCTACTAAAAAGGACCGATAAACTAAAGAGGTGATACCATGAAAATGAGCCCTAGAATGTATGGCTATAAACATGTTAGCATTTATACATTGCTTAGCAGGGATGTGCTGGAATTTTCTGTTCTTCAGTAATATAGAGACCATCTAGTACCCGTCCTAGCAATCTAGGGTTCCTTCAAGATGAAATAGTATAATCAGTTCTGCCTCCATGGGCTGCCTTGTCTTCATTTTGCCCCTTCATTGATATTTAATGGTCTCCCTGCAAATATTCTGATTCAGTCTGACCTTCATCTCACACTTAACACCCCGTCTCCACCTACTCTGTTGCTACTTCCCCAGAACTGTTCTGTTTGGACATGATCTGGGGTTTCTGCTCCTCTGTAAAACATCCATTTTTGCATATGCCAGGCCAGATTTTCCATTCCTTTGCCTCGGTGTAATGCAGTTACATTTAATTGAGTTACTCCTGACATCCTCCAGTGAAAGAGAAGAGACGTAGCTGATGACTGTCTTTGTTTTGTCAACTGTAATGCTCAACTGCAGTTTTCTTAAAGCTCTTGTCTGCAATTCCCTGCCTGTTTCAGAGCAGGGGTGGACAAAGCTAAATTTGCCTAGTGAGTGATGCACTAATGGCTTATTAGGCTGCTCCCTGGAGTCCCCACAAAAGCACCAGCACAATCAAACTGGATGCTGTTCAGATGCCTGAGATAGCTCCAAGATCTGCTCCAAGGGGCCCCAATTAAAACAGACAAGCTGGATGGATGTGGAAGAGAAAGGAACATTACCATAATAAAGCTCCAGAGCTGAGGAAACAGTGATTTGTCCAAGCTTGCATAGAAGAAAACTAATTAAGGTTTGACTCAGCACCTCTGCCTCTTCCCCTCCACATGTGCATTTTTGAAATGTATCTTTTCTCCAGTTTTTCCATTTGTTCTTTCCTAGCCCACAGTGGTTATAGTTGGTTATCTAGTGCAAGGCTCATCATCCCCACAGAAGGCCCCATTGCTCTACACACCTTACCTATACTGAGGCTGCAGACTCTTTCTCCAGGAAACTCAGTGCTTATAAAATAGAGTCTGTACAGGACTGTCCCAGACCTTCTCAGGCTTTTAAGGACAGTTCATGTTGCAGTTGTTGACTGCACACTTGCTGAAAACAGTATGAGTGTCATCTGAGAAACGGCCATGTGGAAGACGAGTTCCAAATTTATCAAAATACATGTCTGTCTATACCAGCTTAACACCTTCACCAGCATTTTAAAACAAGGTGAGTATACTGGAATTTCCTCATCCTCCATTCCCTCATAGGTTCTGAAACCATGGCAAAACCCCCCTAAAGGTTGTGGGAAATACCATTAGAAAAAATAAACTCAAATTTTCTTATATCCTGAAAATTTTGTTTTAGGGAATGCTGAGGTCTTGTTAGATCCTATGTTGCCAGTGACTGGACATAGACTTAACTTTATTCCCCTGAGTAGTCTCATCAAAATCTCTAGCACAGATCGTAATTTAGAGTTAACACTGTACTTGATAGTCTGAAGGAGCTGAAGTGTATTTGTATTCTTCAGGTCTTAAACTATAGCTAAAAATGTTCTACCTTTAGCAGAGTTGCAACATCTTGCACTTTTGAAAGTCTAGAAACAAAAGAACAGCTTGCAGTTTTGAGGTTATATTTTCTTAAGTATCATATTTCACAGATCCTGTTGATTTCAGAATAATGCATAGTCTAAGCTGAAAATTATCCTCCTCCTCTAAATTTGTCTGTGTAGGTTTCTAGACTTCAGTTTTCCTTGCCAGGTATTATTTAATAAAACATGAAAAGGTATTTTTTTTCTTTGACTATGAAAATAAGTCTTTTTAGTGGCCCATGTAAAACATACTTTATAAAACAAAGCCTGTTCTGTTGAGGTGAATAATATCAGATGCTGATATATTTAGTAAATTATTGCTCCCGAATGCTGACACTATTTTATAGTGTCTATTTTGTTGTTTTCCATACTTTTCTATAAACAAAAATATATTGTGATGGTAGATGCCACCTAAGGTGCCTTTTTTTCCTTTCCCTTACCATTTTTTATGATGATGGCTTCTATTAAGACGTAAGTGGGAGTACTGCTTATTTTATATACAGTGTAGTTTTATGCACAAAATATTTTAATAAATTTGTCCTTTGAATGGACGTACCTTTAAAGGTTTTCCAAATAAAACCAGAGCCTTTTTTTCACTTGATTGTACAGGCTACGCAAGGCTCCTTTATTTATTTGTTTTACATGGAAAAATAGGAGAGGAAGGAGAATAAGGAAATATGTTATATCTTTTAAATTATTTTATATCACAATTTGGAAAATATGTCTCTTTCTAAAAGGCTATCCAGATAGTGGGATTTCTCAACAAGGATCTGTTCATGAACTTTTATTCAGATAATATTAATACTTGTGGTAGCATTAGTTGAAGGTACATGGTGGTATGATACCTTCTGTGCTTAGACAGAGGTACTGATTAATACATAGTCATAAAAAGACAGTTATTTTATTATAGTACTAGCAATGAAAAAGTGTATGATGTTAATATAATTACTGCATGCTTTGTGACAGCAGAGATGTGTCTTGCGTTCCCCATTTCCACAGCACCAAGGGCAATAGATGAATAAGGCATCGAAGTTCAGCAGTAGTACAAACTCTAAAACAATTTGTACTCCTTATCAGTAGGTCCCTACTTATGAAAGGCATTTAGGAAGCTTGGATTAAGAAGTAACATATTGTAGGACATTTTCATGCTAAAGTCTTAAGGAAGCTGTCATGATTGATTTCCGTGCTAGTATTTCCCATTATACATTTCCATTTTATATCCCTCACTCCCCCACCCTTTTTATCAGATTAATAGTTTTACCCTGTAAAATCTTAAGGGGAATATTAGGAAAACTCTTAAAGGGAAATCTTTGTAAAGAAATAAAGATAAAAAGTTTCTTTAATCTCATCACTTTATCACTGGCTTATCCTGAAGCATAAAAGTCTAGTAGTACTTGGCTTCTCACAGGAAAAATAAGCCTTCCTGTAAGTTATTGTATGTATAACCATAATTCTGGCTTGCTAGATTTTAAAAGAAGGCTCTCTGCGCAAAAAGTGAGGAATAGAAAGAGTGAGTGATTTTGGAATGAGGATTAGAAAATAAACTGGACACTATTTGCAGACAGCACAGTGGAAGTACTATCAAGGAGACAGTGATATTAACCTAGATAAGCTCAGTAAGTGGAAGATAAAACTGTACTCATGACATGAATAGTCGCTGCTAGTTCCTACAGAAAAGAAGAAAAGTACCTGAGGCGATGATGGCTTAGACATTCTTGCAAAAATGAAGACTTTATTTTCTTTCGTAAGTGATTAAAATGCTACAGGGAGAAGCATGATGGAAAAGTGTAAGGAATGTATAGCAAGGAAAAGAAATGCCTGTATAAATTAATTCCATTGCACTAGGAACCAAATAAAGAGACTACTGGGTCCAAGAGATGACAAATGCAAAATGTCAGCAAGTGTGGAGACATTCTTAAAAGAAAAGGACGTAAATAAATGACAAACAAAAGACAAGATTGCCACGAAAAATATTCTAGGTCAAAGCTGAAGAGCTATATTTAAAGGCAGCGTTAGTAGGAAGATGTAAGTATTTTACATTTAATAATACAAACACCATAGTATTAGTAGGAACTAGATAGAGATTAATTGCAAATTTATGTGGTGCTCAAAAAATTCTCAAAAACAAAGAAAAGTCTTTTCTGTAACACAATAAAAGAAAAAGCAATTACTTAAGAAGACGAAAATCTTCCATACACTCTGATTTTATTTCAATTGAAGTTTCTGACCTGGTGCAAAGTCTCTTGTTTGACTAGACTATGTAGTGTGTGCCTATAACCTAGTTATGTGTAATGTCTTTGGAAGGGTTATAGCATAAGCTAGGTAGGGCTTAGGGACTTCCTGAGCTAGAGGTATTATCTTCTACTATGCCATATAATCCAATAACCTGCTATCAGGAAGTGATAATAAAAGCCCTTTACACTGAAATAAAATACTCTGGACAATGCTATTTATTTTCTAGATAGTTGCAATAGCACCACATTATGCTTCTGAGATTTCTGACGCTGGGAGGAGACATTCAAAGGTACCATACTTGAAGATTGCCTCAATATTTACTCACTCTTGACCAACGGCAGCAAACTCCGGCACTGAATGCACCTCAGGAAAATGCAGTGTCACCACTCAGGGAATCACAGGACTTTGACTTGGTGTGTATTGCATTTTTCTTATTGTGTAATAGATGAAATGAAGAAAAGGTCTTTGAGCTCTCTGAAGAAAAATTCCATGTAGATAGACTATCTGAATTCTGAAAACATTACTAAATAGATAAATGCCTACCTGAAGGGCCCTGAGTAGATATTCTTAATAATATGTTGAACTGTGAATCCCTAGTCATGAAATAGGTCCCAGACCTTCTATCATGCTAATACAGAAAAATGGGTCAAGAGTGACTGGGGCCAGCTGAACACCATCAACTTCTTGTTGTAGTTTATGCACATTGATGTACACTTTAAGTCTGTTGTTTTAGTAGGAATTAGTGTCAGATGTTTTTCTCTGAAGGGCTGTCATCACCCTTCAAGTGACACAGGGCAACCTCACCCTATGTTTATGTTGGACAGCTGAGATGAGGAAATCGTGTGAGCAAGCAAGGCATTGGCATATGGTCAAGGTGTTACTTAAAAATGAGGTGTCCTAGGCAAATAGAGCCTGAAGAAATATTTAAAGGCACTGAGTTAATAAGGCAAATATTAATATGATTTATACTTCTAGTCTGGAAGAGAACATAATCATCAAATACCCAAATGCTGTTCCATTAAGATAAATGCATGTTTACACTGGGATAGTTTGACAAATTCGATTTGATAATTTACATTAATGTTGTAGCTTATTGACAGTTTAGCTAATGCCTCTTGCATCTTCTGTGCAATTGTTTGACAACACTGCTTTATGACTTTCCTGAGCTGTCAAACACACTGAATCCACATCTCCACATGAGCACGCATGAATGGCTCAGTAGCTTCTGTGTACATGAGAGCCAGAATGATGAAACATAGAAACACAGTTAAAGGCAAAGATAACCAAACCCAATTACTCTACATAGTTTGCACTCTGTTGACTCTGGTAATTTTAATTGTTTTCAATCACAAACACAGCAAAGGTCAACATGAACGTGAATCATACTGTGTCATGTGGTTCTTGCAGAGATAGAAACAGGTTTGTCAGCATTTCTGGCACACAGCAGCTGCATGATGGTACCAAATGTTTTATGTCTCAAGCTCATTAGTTTTTTTCTTTGCTTTACAAAAATAAAAATCGGTGCACACTTTGAAACAGGAAGCTCTGGACTCAAAAGGTACATAACACCAACTATCTTTTCTTGAAACGCCTGCCTCAGATTAACATATTTACAGTGATCCTCTTTTATTATAAAATGAGGAACCATAAAAATCAGTCTAAGGGCTTATTTTTAAGTATAAAGTAGCAATAGGGATTGAGGGGAACTATGCAAAAGCATCCCAACTGGGATCATAGATTTCTTATGTTTTCTGTACCACCTTCCTCACTCTCAAATGCATTACATCTAACGACAGTGGAGACTTTCCTTTCAGCAGCTCCATGCATAAGAGATGATCAATCAGATGAATAAATGGAATAGAAGGAAGGGAGGTCAGATACGCTGGCTAAAATGTAGCTGCTATTATAAATTTAGAAACAATTTAGAAAGACAATCTCCTTGATTCTTTAACTTTCTGTATTTATGCATTACAGAAGAATTGCTTAATTTGTTGACGTGTAGGAGGGCTTGTCATATCTCATGGTTTATGACTACTGGAATTTTTTATCCTGTGGTAATGATTGTGAGAAGTATAGTCAGCATGATTAAAAGCTAATGTATGGTTCTCAAAAGTATTTCATTCAGGTTACATGTATGTCAGACCTGATTTGTTTAAGGCAAGTGAATAGCTATCTATGTTTAGGTCAATTACTAGATGTTTAGATCAAATGGCCCAGGATCCTGTCTGAAAAGATGGAAATTTTGAAAGAAGAGACCAAAGGAGTGTCAGGTTCTGGCTCTCATGAGGGAAGCCTGCAGGCCAAGCAATGTAATAATTAAATAGGCGATAATGAGCCAGAACGGATTTATACAGTCTGCTATAGGATGTCCTTATTCAGAGATTTTTCTAAGGTACTGAAATAACTCACAAATAAAAAGACTGACAAACTGTAAGCCAATGACCATCAACATTTGACCAGTAGAAAGGAAGAAGAATTCTTCATGTGACTATAGCCACACAGACTTTCACAACTGGCAACACTGGGGAGGTTTGTTCCTTTGGGGAGAGGTAGGGGATAAAATAAAATAAAATAAAATAAAATAAAATAAAATAAAATAAAATAAAATAAAATAAAATAAAATAAAATA
>JAWLRI010000390.1:62790-106696 GCA_034781795.1 Crypturellus tataupa
GCACTCTTGGGTGCAACCCATCAGGGCCCATGGATTTGTGGGTATCAAGATTCCTCAGGAGATCTCTGACCCAATCTAGATTCCTGAATCTAAATTCCTGAATCTTCAGGCACAGAATTCAAACTTCTAGTTGAAAAGATAATTAATTGTAAGAAAAAATGTGTTTTGTAATGGATCCTTTATCATCAGAAATTTTGTATCATCGTTGGACATTTTTCTAGTAACGACCTTGATGAAAGCAGGAATGTAATCAGGATCGCATAGATGGCATGTAGGTTTTAACATGGGTGTTGATGAAAGTGCATTTCATACCTGCATTAGCAGATATATGGTCTTAACCATGGTCTGAACCTAGAACAACGTTCCCACCTACCGCCCCAACTCTCCAGCAATCCAAAGGCTGAGCTACAGGGGCATTTCATCCATATTATCAGGTGATCTTCTAAAAAAAAAGAAAACAAAACACATTACTCAGAAAGCCAAGCCTTCCTCAAAAAATCTGGAGGAGAAAAGATTGTGAGAGCTATTTAAAGCTGTTCTGCTGCTACATGTCACACATTGTGACGTGCTCTGTCAGTAGAGTTACATAACAATGACGCCTCCTCAAACATATCTGTTTTCCACATAGGATCTGTATTCCCCCTCGTTTCTTTTACACTACCAAAGTAGTAAAACTTTACAACTATCTCTCTGGCCCATAAATTCTGAGGCAAGGTTGCATTTCATCTTCCTAAATACTTATTGTCTCCCGGGTTTGCAGGTAAAATGTTTGCTTGCATAGATTGAAATTCTATTGTTATTTTCTTTTGCATGCAATTATTTGCATTAATTATTTATTGACATTCAGTTTGGTGTTTTATAAAAGTATTAAAGGATGCTGGCATTGAATATATGAGGATTGATCCAGCAGCGTTACCAGCTTCTAACAAACGTGTATGAAGCTGTGACAGGACATGTATATCAGCTGCATAGCTGGATTTGCATATAACTGTTCTGCATCCTCATATCAGTGAGCGGACCAGGTGAATCGCTGGGTATATTCACACAGTCAGAACCTTGGAGGACCATGAAATAGCTTTTTTTGCTATCTTAGTCTACATGAAAAATTAAAATTGCAACTAAAATTGAATTGCAACTATAATACCTTGCAGAAAACAGATAAAAGTAACCTAACATGGATATGTTGCCTGATTTTTTTTTCACTGAGTTAAGAGTACTAAGCTCTAAATATATATTGCTGAAGATACGCTCTTTTAAAAATGCTTCCAAGTTTTAGAGAAAAGCATGGGTTTACATAATAAATGCTGGGTATGAAATATATATAACAAGTAAGGCTACTGGCAATCTTTAAGTGAAGATGGCACTATACTTTCCAGCACAGGGCTATGCTTTTAAGTTTTAATGGGTGTGCTTTACTGTGTTTTCACAGTAAAACTATAATTTTATAATTTGGTGTCTGCTTTTGAGCAAATGTTTAGTGGGGGAAAAAAAGGTTACCTATTTCTGAGCTTGAAACTAACAGAAAATATGTTGCTGTATTGTTTCAAAAGTACATTTTCAAACATTTAATTAAGAAACTCAGACACCACTGTCTCTCTTTGACAATAGGGGCCAACTCAGGAGGAAAGGAGCTGTCCCTGGGAAAAATCTGCTCAAATATAACTTAAAAGTTTTTCAAAATATGTACGTGAAGTGGAAAATTCTTCAAGGCTCTTGGCTAATTCACCTATAGTATTTTGTCACATTGAGCATAATCCAGTTCAGGATTTTTCATGATAAGGAAAATGTCTAAATTTGCTCATTTTAAGTCGTGAAATGCTCTGGCATGAGTCATGTGAATATAGGAAAGGTGGGAAGGCACAGGACTGGAAGCAGCTCTCTGCTTTCTTGTCCAGTGAGTGCAGAGGGAAAGAAAGTGACCTGATCCAAATGTATAGCAAAAGCATGTATATAGCAGGTAAGAGTAAGCTGATAGGAGACAGGAGCAAAGATGACCCGTGCTGAGGGGGGTATTTATCATGAAGACTAAGTTAATGTTTCACAAATGAAATTCATGATAGTGCTGAGTTTGCACAATTAGCATCCTTTGAACAAAGAAAACACTGAATTGGGGAAGTTTATTCACAACAGAAGAGTCAAAAGAATCTTGAAAATATCATATCTTTTTCTTACATAGATTTTTGGGGTTTACGTTTGTTTGTTTGTTTGTTTGCATAAACCTAGGAGAGAGTCAGACTCGACTATTACTTTGATAATCTGTCCATTAATGTCTTCCAAGAAATGCCATGTTTTATTTTTGAAACAACTTGACAAAAAAGAAATCCCTTCCTCCTCCTGTACAAATAAAAATGCATTGAACTCTTCCAGAGCTAAAGAGCAAAAGTGATGCTGTGATCAGTGTTCTCAGGGATCAGCTGGGTTTTCAGAGGATGCTAAGAACCGTCATCCCCTGAAGCCAACAGGATCCCAAAGCACACAGGATGCCACAGGGAGTTCTCAATTTAAAGAAGACCCATGGTGTTAGGCTGAGTGCAGTACACTTGTATTCTGGGCTGCAAATTCAAATTGCTACTCCCTTGAGTTGTTTGAGTTATCCTTTGAAAAGAGAGATGAATGCCATCCTGAGAAGCAGCATGGTTTAGTAGCATGTAACTGAGAGATGGGAACAGTCTGTAGCTCTCCTTGAAACCTTGATGCTCTTGATGTGGTCAGGTCACCTTCTTTCTAGCCCATTTGCCAGGTGGATGTTCACGTTAATGCATATCGTTATATTTGGGGTTGGTTTTACAGGGTCCATATGGAACTGGTCCGTAAAGGCTCAAAGAGGGATTGTGGGAAGAGGAAAGTGCTCCTCAGGGGCCAACACAAACTGAGCTTCAAGGCGTTGAAAGTCAAGTGACATTTGTATCTGCTCTCAGGTGTGTATTTTTAATATTATCCCCAGAAGTACAGACATCATAAGTAACCTTACAGAATGGCAGAAATACTGACTTTCTGGCATTCTGCCATGATTTTCACTAGGAGTGTGGTCTGGCAATAGACTATTTGAAAATAACTCCAAATTATGGTTGCCCTGCTCTCATGCAAGTAAGAGCTTTTAACAGAAAAGGTCACATTCATCTATATGATTTCGTTCCAATTGTTTGAAAGCCATCTATATGATAATGGCCTTTGCAGCATTTTAAGTAAATTCAGACCATATGAATCTCACTGTATGAGCAATATAATATATTTTGTTTCATAAAAAGTATATTTTACACTAATCTAGCATGGTGAAGTGCAGGTAAGCATGACTGGACATACTAGCCAAATCAGCAAGCTCTCTTCTGGGCCTTTTTTCTTCAAGAGAAGGCAAAATACTCTTATGAGGTAACTTCATCATATCATGCAAGTTATTGTATCATTCACATAATTTTGGAGATGGTTTTTATCTAGATAGTAAGTAGACCAGGTCAAAGCATATTTACTGATTCATAGATGAGTTTTTTTTTTTCTGTCATTAAAAGTATTTGCAAGCCAAACCAATAATTTCATATTTTTTTGGTGGTTAAAAATATCCTTTGCGCATTATTGTTAATGGCTAAATACTTGGTGTTTACATTCAGTAAGCAAGTTTGGGGTTCCTTTCTAAAAATGTTATGTCTACTAGAGATTATCCTTTCCCTATTAGACTGGAAACTAAAGTATGTGCAGATATATTCTGACATACAATGAAAATGATTCACTTTTGCAACTAGTACAGGGTTCAGCTGAAGGACAGCTGCATCAGGCAAAGACTTTCCAAAATATTCTATGTGTTTCCGACCAGCTCTAATATTGCTTGCTTGCCCGATACATTTTTTTACTTTGCTCTTCTCTAGGATAGCAATTTTATTGATTTAATGATTTGTTTTTGTCAGCTATATATGCGAGCAAGCAGGATGGGATTTCTTGGATTCTGAAAGGAATGAGAAGAAATAGTACTTGATAAAGGCAAAAAAGTGAGTAGTGAGCTTGTGGGATGCTATCAGATCCAGCTTTTCTTAAGCCTTAAGAAGTCATCTTGAAGATATTAAGTCTCTTGAAGATATTAGAGTAGGAAGAGGAAGAAATGGGCTATGTCTGTCAGTTGGGAACTTTATTACTCTGAAAATATATACCTCTCTGGTCTCGTCCTCTGCTCAAGATATTAAGACTTTTACCTACAGAGAGTCCAGAAAAACAAACTTTTGCCAGAAACTCACACTCAGGACAAAAAAAAAGTCCTGGGGCAGTGAACAAAGGCTTAGAAGACACCAGAGCAGCTGAAAGAGCTTGGATCTTCATGGCAACATAAGTGCATGAACCAAAACAAAGAGGCCATCCAACTAGTTGATGATTAATAGCTGATTTTCAAATTTCCTGGTGTAGCAGCACAAGTCAGCAAGGGAATACTCTTCTATGTTCAAACAGTTCCTAAAACTTTAAGACAATCCTTGTGTTAACTGAAGTAACAAGAGCAAAATGAGTGTGTATTTCTACCCTATCAGATTAAAAGAGATGTGGATTCTCTGTTTAGGTTAGCATGATAGGCCCTAGCAAAGCCCTGGCCATCCTACTTTGTCCTGACGAGAAGGGAAGGAAAGAGGCTAATAACTGTGTGTGTTTGTTACAGAAAATCATTTTATGGAAAAGATCAAGATCTTTATCACAGTTCATGACATCTTGCACTGTATCTCCACATTGATGAAAAAAAAAAACGAAAGGGAAAAGTAAAATCTGGTGTCAGTGTGATGTGCTGTTATGGGGGCAAGCAGAAGGGTAGAGAGGACTGCTAAAAGCAGCAACATATTCTGGCTGAACTTCTCATGGTGGTGGAAAATAGTCTTCGAACACTCCCTTATGCAGAAATTTACTGCAAATACCCTAAGTGTAAATTATTCAGGAAAAACATTCTGCCCCTTTTTGGGAATATGATGTATCCTTGGTGTCAGGCATTGTAAAATGCAAAAATACAACATGGATCTCTGCAAATATCACACACAACATCATGCTACTGAAATTGTCATTACATACATGCATGTTCAAAAAAACATATTTAATGTAAACTTAATCTAGTAAAACTGCCACTGGACCTAAATACAAAAGTCATTTGGTTACCCAAATTCTCTGGATGTGAAGGTCCTGTTATTTCTCCATAATGGTGACTTATAAAGTTCCATTCTCTTATTGTTGAGGACTGACTTTATTTTTCAATAGTTTACAGTTATCTTTGGGATTTCAAGCTCTGCTGAGGGCACACTTACCCCAGTCAAATATAGGCATCCTTTTTTTAGTTGATAAATCCTAGACCTTTGCAAGCAAAAGGAAGGAAAACCTTTGTTCTAGAAGGCTAAACTGCCTAGACAAAGCTCCTGCTGCAAATTGTGAAGCTCCTGTGAAGGAGCTTCTCTGACTTATCTGTGTGGGAAAGACAGGTTTGGCATTCAGGTGAGTAGTACCTAACACTGGCCTTATGGAAAAAAAGATGCAAAGGAAAATAAAAGATGAGAAAAGCAAAGAGTTTTCTGAAAGAAACCTAACTTATAAGTTAGAGTTTCTTTTTTTGCCCCTTGGTGAACCTTTCAGTCCACACTGCCAGCTTATAAGGAACACAAGCTATTACAGATGACATTGAGCCAACAGACTATTTAAATGTGTTCTTAACTTTAACTACAGATGCGTGCACTTCAAAAGACCTACTCACATACTTCAGTGTGTACTTTATATGCGGGATCAAGGGCAGTGTTAATCATGAACTACTCTCAGAAGGTAGTTTGTAAGGACGTTAGGTCTTGATATAGGTTATAGGCTTATTTTTGCCACAGCACTAGTTACTGTAAATGTTTAGAACCGTCGTGTATATTAAATTTTCACAATTACCTATAGAGGCATTTGTTTATCAAGCTCTCCAGGATCAATGATTTTCCCACTCTGCAGACAAGTCTCTCCTACTTTTGAGCAAACACAACTGAAGTTACCATGACTTGTAAGATTTCAGCCTTAAATAATAGAGACAGGGGCCTTATCAGAGTGCTCAGAAATGGTATTTCTTTATGGTGTTAGTTTTGCAACTTTGTTAGGGGTCTGTTTTGTTTACTGCCCCTGGAAAAATTAAAATCTGCAGCACAGCTGGGTAGGTTTCTTTCTTCAAATTAAAACGATTTGCCTTCAGAGAATTTATGTAAATCTTTCAAAATTAATTTTAAAAGCTCTACTTTGGGAGAAACCATGCTGTTCTCATATAACACACAATTATACTACGAAAACCCCAGACCCACCATTTTCAAAACAACATAAAAATATGTACTGCCAACAAACAACTTTATTCCTTTCTATAGATCAAATGCCTAGCTTGAACTACTTGGCAAAACTGCTGTGTCTTCCGAATGCACCAGTGTATCCTAGCTGGCCCACTATTTTCAAAACTTGAATGTCCTGAGCCATATATTGAACTTCACTGTATTTTGATGAGTAGTTAAGTATCACATCCCAAGCTCTACCCTAGAGGATTGCTGAAAAAACCTGCACAAAAGAGATGCCAGTTGTTTGAGTGGGTTAATCAGCATGAAATTAAGTTGTTATTTTATAACATATTGTGTTGGGCATTCACAAAATGCAGGTCTTTTGTTTTATGTAGGAGGAAGGCAAATCTGTTATGGAAATAGCGCTGTTCGGGAAATACAAATTTCTTCACCATTCAGCTGCTGTAAATGCCTCATTTCATATTGAAGAAGTATTATACAATATGAATATTCTCCTTATTCTCACTTCTTTCATGAGTTTCCTTCTTTTTGCTATCTCAAACTCTTCTTTTTCTCTCTGGGTATGCTTTTCTCCTTCCATTGATTTTTCTGCTTCGTGTAGATCTGTACATTTTTCCTTCATTTCCTTGTTTTTCTTTCACTTTCTTCTTTTATTTCTATGTATTTCAATATTCATCTTTTCCTTTGTATTATTCAATCCATATCTCCTAAATAAAGAAATAGAGAAGATATTGAAAATACTGATTTTCTTCAATGAGAAATCATTGTCATTGATCACAAGTATGACATAAATAACCACAAAACTAAGCAGGACGTCCCATCCAGGAAACAATATTTTGGATTAGCTCGTCTCATGTGCTCAAATGGAAATGAGATTTCTAGTCCTTCAAAACACATTTACCATTCCTAGACACAAGTAATAAAATGATTCACAACTATTAGAATCATAGTCAACCAAGTATAATCTTGCTTACCATTCCCAGATTCAGTCTTGTCATTTTTAGCTTGCTAGTCTAACTTAAGATTTTAGGGGAGGAAGTCATTTACTTGTAATTAGCCAAGTTTCTACCACGACCCATGTGACCAGAACTAATGTGCTGTTAATAGAGAGTGCCTTTGCTTCAAGAGGTCATAATTTTTTATCACTATTTTTCAAATCACCGAACTGCTTTTGAGGACTCTTTTTTTCCACGGAGCAAAGGTCATCCCTCTTCTGAGTCACAGCTTCAGTCGAGGATTGCAAGACTGAAAATCATTAGGGCCCCCTCCTCAGTTTCTATGTTCTCTGGTTTCAGGCTTCATTAAGTAGATTGTCAATTAAAAAATGTTATGGTTGATGTGACATCTTCATTAAAATCCATACAGTTAAGGGCTTACAGTTTAGGGGGAAGAAAAATATCCTTTTGTGCTGTCATTTCTTATCTCAAAGGTGAATCTTCATGAAATTTTGTACAATTCCGTTTGGTTGTTTTCCTGAGTTCAGTACAGGAAAAAATAATTTTCATTAGTGAAATCTTTGATGTGCTGCTTTTGCACTTATATATCTCAAAAAATAATTTTAAAAATGCCTTAATTTAAAAAAAATCAAAAAAGTTCTCATAAATAACTATTTTTAACATGTTTTACAATACTAGGTTTTAAAAAAGAGAAGCTCTTCTTTACTGAAAAAAAAACAGAGTTGGTAGACAGTAACACTTTTTGGAGTGCCTGTGATTAATAGAATAAAAAATAAAACAATGAATATGGGCATTCAGAATCCATGCCAATATATCTACTGCTCTACTTAGTGAAATAATTATTGTGTATTGCATTGTATACATAAATCCTTGGCAAATTTAACTGTAAAGAGCAAATGATCAATCATAATTTACAAATTCAGTGCAAAGCCTCTGTTCGGATCAGTCTTATGAATATGTCGTAGCTCAAGCCAGCTACAGGAAAACTGAAAAAAAAGAAGCAAAAGATCTCCTCTTGCCACAAATCATAAAGGTAAGTCCCGCTGACACCTTGGAAATATCTTCCTAGACTGTAATTAGCATTTCACGATGTGTAGCTTGTCTTCTAAATAGTGCTGTAGACCCGTGGTTCGTCCTCACCAGAGCTCAAAAGCAGAACTAATCATGTCACCAGTTATCTCATGCAGATGGAATTACCAGGTTCATTTGTAAAACCCTATTTCAATGTCACTTTCAACCAGCTCTGTGTGGAACTGTGAGAAGGGAAGAGAAATGCCTAGTTTACAGCAACTGCTCTCAGTTCTAGGGGCTGCTTATTTATAAGAGGGGATTCCACTCATTGTCCCTGACTATGAATTCAAGTTAGCGATGAATTCAGAAATTTTAGTAATATCCTGCTATGCTTCATGATGCCCTCTTGAAACTGTTACCAACCTTTTTTGTTGTTTCTGCCTTTATTTTATACACAGATAATATCTACTATATTGATTCAGGAGCTCATACAGTCATTAACATCTGAAACAGGTAGCAAAATCCATAATAGAAATTCAGTACTTTTTCTAAATCCAGGTAAGGAGACAACAGTGGGAATAGTGTTCTAGACAACAATATAATAAGAATATGCATTCTCCCAATTGAGAGCAAAATCCATCTGAGATCTAAGACCTTTTATTTACATTTTCAAGGAAAGGTTCAAATATAGTGTGGCCTAAAATGTGTTGGGGGACTTGCTGTCAGAGTGCTCTGCTGGTCCTCTTTCAGACGTTGCAGTTTTAAGGGAAGAGGTAAGTGATAAAGCTCCTTCTCCTTTCCTGATCTAGCACAATACTTGCAGGTCACCACTCCATACAGAAGACATGTGAAAAAACAACGCAACTTAATACCCAGGAAACAATAATTTCCCTTAAATCCCATTTTGATGGGCCCTTCTTATTTTGATTTCCCCCCCACCCCCCAAATTCGGCAGGAGGTAGACCTTTTAATTGCAAATTGTTATGTAAGTGGTTAAGTATGGCAAAACTCTAAGTATGTGGGAATGTAGTCTTTAATCCACAGTACAGAGCAGCTCCAGACAAAAGGCACTGCAACCCCCGTATGTGCACAAGTGTGTATGAAAACATCTGTTGTAGGTTATTTGGATTTTACTGTATTACTGTATTATTAGGAAATTTTGTCTGCCTGTGTTGTTCCCAATGGTAGCATCTAAGAATCTTGTTCTCCATGTTGAATAGACTTTGCTCCCTTCTCTACTAGAGGCAGGTAGATGGTAGCAATAAGTAGCAGAATGTGTGATGCGTTTCTGCAAGCAGAACTTGGAACCTTGCACCTCCTGAGATGATTTTAGCCACAGCCCTATTTCAATCCCAACTTACTTTCAGGTAATTAACACTGAAGGAAGTCTTTTCCTCAAGTAATCTTCACACTTGTAGCTACTCAGCAATAATGTACATTTTAACCTTCATTCATACTCACAGAATCACACAGAGATTCAAGCATAAGGGATCCCAAGCAAAATATTTGCGTTCAACTCAGGCAGAAGGGTACATTTTACATGAAAGACTGAGGTCTAGTAATTTATCAGGACCTATAAGATTTTTTTTATATGGCTTAGGGAAATCTGTAGTTTTCTTTCCTTTGTGTCAGTGCAGTAAATGTGAGTTTCACCATGTCTGCAAAGGGTAGGTTTATTTGGAAAACCTCCCATCTTCAAAATGTACTAATTAAAGATAGGCTGAGTGCATTGTAGTAATCCATTGCTGTTTGTGTAGTATTTTGCCTAATGTCAAAACAATAATAAAGCCTGAAATAAAAGGAAATAAATTAAAAATTCATAAAGCAGCTGCGCATTTTTAAAATAGATGAGGGGAGTTTTGGAATTCCAGTGAATGCTCATGTCTAGTTTTGCTGTGGGACCTAATTTCATTTCATATCCATAAACCCTGTGGTGCTAGTGATTCTCCAAGTGTAGTTCTTTAATTGATGACAGAATCATCCTAAAGATTAATGAGTATGCTTTGTACGTGATTGGGAAGATTAAACCTCCAGCAGTTGACGTACTACATGGGGTAATTAAAACAATGCTACCATGCAGGATGAAAACAAACTCTGAAACTTCAAAAGGTGCATCACTTTGCACTGCTTTGAACTTTTGTATCACCTTGAAAATTTCTCTCCCCCTTCCCAGGTGTTCTTCCAGAAGTGCTATTTCAAAAAAAATGAATGAACTCTTCATGCACTGAGCTGCCTGTAGGTGAGAGTTGGAAAGAGCTCTTAGAGTGCTGAACGCTAAGTAACTTTATCTAAAAATAAGAAACAGAGTTCTTTCAGACAAATTATTAATAGTTTATTTAGGTTGAAATGCAGGGAGACATATCACTCTCTGTCAAACATTCTTTTACTGAAATAAGAACTACCATGACTCAGGGAGGCAAAATAACTCTCTCATTATTAGCCAGTCATCTCTATTTAAAAATAAGCAAGAAATAGGCAGTGGTACTAAATAATGTGGCTGGGTCTGCAAGGAAGGCAAATAGATAAGTTGCAATAAACTAATACAATTTTGAAAAAAAAAATTACGAGACTAAGAAAAGAGTAGTAATTGACTAGGATAGCACTATAAATGATTACATGATAAAAAAGAAGGTTTTATCGGAGTTCCACATGGAACTCCTTTTGCTTCAACATATTATCAACAACATGTTTTTTATCAATGAAAATCTGTGTGTATTTAAAGTGAAATAAATGTTAAAATTGCCTTCCAAATGGGATGGAAAATGATATAATGATATCATCATATAGTCAGATCTATCTCACTTGTGGAATTTTATTGCACAAAACAAAACCAAAGAAATTGCTTTTCACAGTTTTAGAGAGGCTAGAAGCCAAGGATTTTTTTTGTTTTCTTTTAATTTTAAAAAGCTTTTACTTGTGCACCATTTTAAACAGAAATCAATAGAATTCAACATTTCTTGCTTCTTTCTAAATAGTCTATAAATATCACTGAAATAATTACTAGTTCTCAGGTTTACTTCAGAGAAAGGCTGGTAATGTTGGTTGATACTGCTAGTATCAAGAGTTATCCCCCATAAAATCATTCACATAAATCTGGTGACATTTTCATGCCCAAAACATTGTTCATGCATTTGATTTAAAAGGGCAGACCAATTATGTTATCATATTATTAGGATTACTTTGCAGCTGACATAGTAAAATTCCAGGTATCAAAACAATTCTGTTTTCCCAGTTGATACATTCTGACCCAAGTTTTCATATCTTATGCTCTCTTCTACTAATAAACTCTAGCCTCTTTTGAGTAAAATGAATTTACATATACCAAGTTAACCTGTTATACCTAAATTTTCATGTCCATTTTTTTTTTTGCAAGGCAAATATCTCAATAAATTCAGTAGAAATAAGAGCTATATAACCAATACCTAATCTGAAATTGCATACTGTTAGGCATTCCCTGTAATTATTTGATCCTGGAAGAATTTTCCTGAGATGCTTTAGAATTTCCTGCTCTGGTGTTTTCTGCATCTCAGCTGTCAGAAGGAAATTTCCACGAGATAGATAGATCTCTAATTATACCAAACTCATGTTCCTAAATAATACCTAGATCTAATTGTACACACCTTCAGTTAGCAGAAAGAATCGATTGTAGCAGTACTTTTTCTTAGATTCCTGAAACATTACAATTAGGATAGAAGTCTCTTTATGTTTTGTGTTTGTGTCTTTTTTTTCCTTAAGAGTTATTCAGATGTTTGCCAAAAAGAGTAACAAAAATAAACCTCTCTTTTATTTCAAGAATCAAAATGATTGCACTTGGATTTGGTTTTATTTAAATGAACATTTTCTGAGAAGGGCAAACTACTTTTGTTGAAATGCCTTTTTCCATTTTGCAGATTTTTATTGTTAGCTCCAGAGGAAAATGCTCAGAAATGCTCCACCAGCCCCTGGCTCTTTAGCATATTAGCCATATAGGCATGCTATGTCATAGACATAGAAGAAAAAAAAAATCTTTGACCAAGCACAGAGTCCTGTCTTCCAAAGCCAAAGCTCAAGCAAATCAAAACAAATTTTCACTCATTTTCAGCTTTTAACATCTCTCCATTAGAGTTGTACAGATGTTCAAAATAACACCAATGCCTTTTTTTTATAATGAGAAATGTCTGTCTTTTTTCCCACGCTCACACTTTGAAAGACATTTCTCATCAGACATATTTAAATTCCTTTTGGGTAGAAAGCAAGCAATACTCCAGCCAAGAGTTGAATTTTTCAGAGTTTAAGAAAACCTGAATATAAAGGGAAATTATAATGCTTCCTCAACAAAAGCATTTGCTGGCAGTGTAATAAAATAACAAGCTAGTATTATAAGGTGAGCATAGTTGAGGTCTAGGTCTGTACTTACTGGAAAAAGAAGCAGAGGTAAATGTAAGGCTTTATCAAAGTATTCAAAGCTTATCTAGCTGCAGACAGTGAATTAAAATGCACAACATCACAAAAGTTCTTGAGTTTTCCTATTTTAGCAGTTAAATAAAAGACTATCAAGGCTAAATTAATTTGATTCCTTCCTGGTGGTGTTTTAATTTCAAATACACGTTGGGCTATGATATTCCTTTCTGGAATGAAAGGAAAGGTGAAAGTTGAGAGATGAGGGATGAGGAATGTGGCTACTACAGTGGTGCCAATCTTCCTTGAATTATGTAGCTTTGTGCCTGTTGTTTCTTTATGTTGAATTTATAAACTACCTAAAAAAAAAAATAGCTGCATCAAAGTTTAGCAATTAAAACAAGACAAACTAAAAAATCCCAAACGAAATTCTACCCAGAAGGAATAAACTGACTTATCAATAGACCCACACAGTCATGCTGCTGACATACACACATCTCCTTCCTGGGCCTACACTGACTCTGAAGTGTTGCGAACTTTATGCTTATGCACAGTTGACATTCAAGACTCTAAAAAAACAGACACCAAAAAATGCCTTAGTAGGTGAACCGTGCATCCTTCCAGATGATCGTGGTGGAATTTGAGCATAGCTAGTTCCTCTTGAGCTACACTGCCAGGTAGCAGTCAGTGATTATACTGTGCCCAAATGATGACTAAAGAAATATTTCTGCTCTAAATCCAGACTAGGTTTGCCCACATCACTGCTGAATTTATCTTCCTGTGGCATCAGAATCTATGACTAGTATTACCAGCCTCCCTTTGAGTCTTCCCTACTCACTGCTAATTTCCCATAGATAATGGCTTTCTATAGAATCAATTAATGATGGGTAAGTATGACATCCAGGCAGAAAAAACTCTTGAAAGCAAGAAAATGTCAGATGACGGAACTCTTAAAGGCACCTCAGTGCCCACACAACACATTTCCACTGACATGAGTAGACTTCACACCTCCTCACAGAACTTCCTTCTGCCTCCCAAATATAAGGGATCCCATCCAGCTCATTAATCTCATACTATAGAGCCCCCACTCTATAAGCCCAGCTCCACAACAGTTATTTCATAATATTAGTAACGTCAAGATGATGTGTGTGAGAGAGATTTTGAAATAAAGAGGAGATGGGGGTGTTTGAATTTTATTTATGCTTCAGATTTGTAGTTCAGAGCTGTCCAACTGACAACAAGTTTTTTTAGTAATAGAATAACACACAAGATCTATTTCTAATTCTGTATTTCAGACTACCAGCTTGGAGAAAATGTTCAGCAGTCCTGTAACTTAGGTGAGGTAGCAGATCAGCTGGTCCGAAGATTAAATGAGGATAGTAGCAACTGAGAAGAGCTACTAGGTAAAGAACATGGATGGAAATATGATAAATAAACACATAGGCAATTTTAAAATGCAATAAAGATACTACTTGATTTCTGCTGAGTTCAAAAATCAGTTTAAAAATCTTTAATAACCTAAATCACCTCTTCTTATTGCTATCATCCTCTCTCTATATAAGAAGTAATCCAGAAGACATGCTTACTCACTCATATTCTGTCTATAGTTAGGCTTGTAGCTTACATAAATGTTGAATGAAAACATGGCCTTAATGAGAAATAAAGTAAGCAATAATGAAATTTTAATCACACAATCATCTGAATACCATTATTACTTAATAGGCAAGTTGGTTTTCTAGACTTAGATTTGCTGGATCTTCTGGATCATCTACAGTGAGATACTAGGAAAACCTACAAGGTCACATGACCACTTAGAGTCCCCTCATCTTAAGATCTAAATAGCTTTGAAATTCTCATTTTATTCTTTTTATAGACTTGGTTTCATTCTTTTTATAGATTTGAACAGTACCTTTAGTTGCCAAAACTTAAGGGGCAAGGAGGAACAGTACTATTTAGGACTCCGTTTTAAAGGAATATTTTTTGCTTTCTTGCTCTACCAGTAACGGACTGGGAAGTAGTTTCTGAATTTCTTGAAACTGTATGTAATTTAGACATCAGCTGATATTTGTTAGACTGCAGGTATTCTGCTATAGCCCTACTGAATCAGATGTGTCTAAAAAGATGGTACCATACCGTGAACGTATGGTCTGGGAGGCTCCCCACTTCTTGAGGAGTCCAGAGTAGAAGGAAAAGTTTGAACTGTTGCTAAAATGAAAATTCTCATTTTTCCTTTCGTGATTGGAGTAAGGCAAATGGGTCTTAAAATGGAGATCAACCTGAATTCATAACAGCCTTTAAACCTTATTGATTGATTTGAAAAGTATTTCTCTGTAGGCAAATTACAGACCATGGTAGCAGGCAGATGGGGGATGGCACAAAAAGAGTTAGATTTGAGGAGATAAAGAGAAACCTACCACAATAAAGGAACAAAAAATAAAAGAATTATTGTATCTTCTCATCACTGAAAACAGTCTTTTTTTTTTTTTTCTGGGGAAGATGATGGAAAGAGGAATCTTTTCATCATACATTTTTCTTTCCAATGAAACATTTTCCTGTGATCCTCTTGAATACCCTTGATCACACCGTAGCAGCATTTCATTCTCAGAAAACCATTGCCTTTGGAGAATGATAGAGGTGGCTTGGGAAAAAACAAATGTCTATTCCTATAACTGAATATTTTAATATTAATGTTGCTTTTGAATCACACTTTTTAAAAAATAATGCCTGAACTCGGAGCATATAAAGTAGGCAAGGTAGAGGTGAAAAGATGTTTTGCAGAGAAATTTCATAAAGATATTGTTAGCCAGAAATAGTAAGTTTAAGTAAGTTTTTTCAGATATTTTTGTGTTTGGAAATACAGAATGTGCAATTCTTCCATAACAGCATAAGTTACTAAGGGAAAGAAAGTGATCTTTACAGGACAGTTTTGGTAATTCCAGGGCTTGGCTTGTTCTAATTGAATAAGACTTAGAGAAAAAGAGATTTTTCCAGGAGCAGTCTCTCTACTGCTAGGCAAGCTAAAATACTATGATGTCATGTAATATAATCCTCCAAATCTTTTTTAAAAATGAAAATATTTAAATCTTTTTACTTTTTGTTTGTATGTATGACCATACTATTGGTAATTCTTTCCTTGCAGCAGGTTTATAGCTCATTGAGAGCATACAGCAACATAAAGTCAAATGCCTAGCAGGCTAAACATGTTAAGAATAGGTCCTGACTGATCCCTACAAATTTTAAGAACACAGAAAGGGAATAAAAGAGGTCTTTCCCTCTGCGTCATTCCAAAGGGCCTTTTCAGCAGCACTTTTCTTTGCTCATCTGAGGTTTAGTTCCACAACACAAGTTGCAGTAGACAGTGATTATGCACACTACTGGTTTCAGTTCTAGGCTTAAAAATCTCTATCATTCAATCTATCTGCAACTTCATTAAACTATTATAATCAATGGAGAGAAAATAGCAATTCCAGTGCATGATTCATCTTGTTCTAAAACAGATATCCCAAACAGTCATGACCTACAAGAGCTTGTTTCCCTTCATTGAGTCTAAAGAGTCTGGATAACTAACTCAGATGTAGCCATCTACTTTTTCACACATCTAAGTGAAAGGAATCACATTATTAGTGACTAAAATGAGGGCTTCATTATGGCAGGCACTTCACAGTCACACAGATAGGTGAGCTCTCTTTTTGGATACTTACTAGATGACTGTGTGGTCTGCATCAACCAGAAAGTATCATTCTGTGACCACAAAGTCTACACTTGAAGTGCTCACTGTCAGTCAATTCCCCACTTTTAAGAGAGGAAATACCTGTTCTGTTTGTCTGTCCTCATCTCTTGAGTTTAATGATGACCCATCAAGTTCTGTCTTCCTTTCCTGCCCTACGCTCCTGAACTGTTCAGTTCCCATGTTATATTTGCAAGGTGCACAGGCACTATAGACCTATTTGCATACAGCTTCTGATCACATTATTTCTCTGCTTCAATTGCATAGAAAATACTGATCATTTAGAAAGTCGCAAACCCCCAAATGTACACTTCTACCAACTGATGTCTTTGGAAGGTAACTGTTCCAATGAAAAGCACTTTTCAATGAAAAACAAATTAGGTCAAGAAAGAGAGGCAGGTACTCAAGGCAGTTCAGGACCTGAAGAGGGATCAGCGTGTTCATCCTGCTACACAATGAGGCTGGGGAGTCTCAGGATCATGTACGCTGGACACGACTTCCAGAGACTGTTTTAATTCAACTTCATTTTCAAAAAAGGGACATTTAAAGCAGATTACTCAGATTTGTCCAGTTGAACTTTGAATATCTGCAAAGATGGAGAGTCCACAGTCTTTATGGCAATGTACTCCATTTGGTTTGACTCCATCATGGTACTAATTTCCCTTGGTCAGAATTTCCCCTTTTCCAGCTTGTGTCTATTGTTTCTAATCCTTCCACTGAGTGCCTCCAAGAAGAATCAGCTTCTAGTTGTAGACAAAAAAAGCTCTTTCCTGAGCCTCATCAGCTCAAGCTCAGTTCTCTCAACCATGCCATGTGCTCCAGCCCCTAATTATCCTAGCAGCTCTCCATTGGACTTGCTCCAGTACCTCAATGTCCTTTTTGTACTCATTAGCTTGGGCATGCTTGTTAGCTTAGCTGCAGAGCCATGTGAATAAATCTGGCTCAAGATGGTACATCCAAAAACCTGGTATTGCTACAGAAATGTCCTTGTTTAAGGACGATTCAGTGATCTCTACATGGAAGGCTATTGTTGTACTTTCCCTTATGGTCTCACCCAGAGCTGAGTCAGCGGTGGTGATAAACTTGAACTACTCTGTTTTCCTCTGCCCAGATTATTTATATCTCTGGTTTTGTTTCAAGAAATCAAATTCTAATCATTTCCACAGACTGAACTGCACGCACTCCAATTAGATTTAGGCCTCACAAGAGAAAATGTACAGTCTGACACTGAATTAGGACCAAATTCCATTTCAGAAACCTGTGAGGAAAATAACATATCACTGCTATCCAAGTCAGTGCCACAGTAAAGAACTCAGAGGCAGTTCTTTCACAAATCATAGAGAAATGGGGAGAAATGACATGTGACGGACATTTTCAGGAACAGTTTGTGATAACTTAAGGTAATTATGAAAAAGAAATTCTAAGTTCTGACTTAGACTGAAGTTCTAAGACTGAACTATGTAAAGATGAGCAGTATTTTTGTACCTTTCACATCTAATCCCCATAGACCTCTATACATTTTACTTTAAAAAAATAATCAGTATAGCAAACCAAATAGATTTTGCAGAACCCTGGAAGAAATTCTATTTAGGGAAGCCGTGAGACAAAGCGGAATTAGGTATGTTTAGTGTTACTATCCATTTTTTTCACATCAGTCCACACATTTCCACATATAAGAACTTTAAGATCTTTCTACCCAAAAATTGAGTCCTCCTGAGCTCTTGAGTCCTCCTCCCTTACATCCATTAGCCTTAATTTAAGACTGCTTAAACTTGACCCCCTTAAGAAACAAAAGAACAAAAGAACCTTTCCCTTTTCTTTTTTTTATTCCTTTTTTTTGTCTTTCTTGTTCCTTTTTTTTTTCTTGAAGAGTAACTATATTAGATCATAAAACCACCACCTTGCTCCACTTTGCTGGATATCTATATTAAACTTAAGCAAGGCAAATGTAGATTTTGGTCTTCTAATTGTACTTTATGTAGATCAGGAAAAGCTCTTAAAAATTACAAATCTTTTTTTTTTTCTTTAAGCATGGTAAAAACTTTCTTTAAAGCATGGTGAAAACTTGCAAACCTCACAAAGTGTCAGAAGATTTCCCTTCTTTTCACCATTGTGAAATATCTGTTGTGGGATATATGACACAGGTGACTTACCATTGATACCCAATTTTGCTTGATTTTTGACTGCCTGAGGGGAATCTTTGTTTTTAAAAGGAGTTCTTACTCTTTTGGATACCTGGGTCTGAAGGTTCTGTACTTTTATGGCCATACTTTTTATTCCGTTCTCAGTGAACATCTGATTGCACTCTAGCCACTGACACTCTGGTGACAAGTACCTGCCTGTGCAAGGGCAGCGCTGCCACGTCTTAGTTTCACATTTCGTTCTACCCAGTTGTTCTGAGCATGTTGTTGCAACTGCTCTCTGCATTCCTTCCTTTGGGGATAACAGTACTTCCCCTTTTAGCGGGAGATGTTGTAAGTCGTTGCTGGTTGTTTATAGTATGTTCAGGCAGTGCAGAGCTGTAAGAAATTGCTCACTGGGACTCAAGAGTTTATTTGCTTTTTACTTTCTGAAATCTTCTTTCAGTCTGAAATCTTTAAAGCTCTGTCAAAATGTTGTCCTTTGCCTTGTTCTATTCCTCAAAATCAGAGCACAGGGGAGGCCATCATTCTTGTGCGAAAGGTAAAAACAAACAGAAGCAACTTATCAATATATTAAACTTTAAAATAAGTGATTATAAGTCACTGTAATTTAGAAGGGAAACGATCCTTCTTGATAAATCCATCTGAGTATAGTGCCTATTTTCCTTAGTCTGGCCACATAATTAGCTGCTGAAAATAGTTTGTATACACTAAGGGCTTTTATTCTGGAAAAGGCGAGTCTGTGTAGGCGTCTATACAGCGTCTGCCCAGGGTCCTTCCTCACAAGTGCCACTCAGCAACATCCGGCACAGCCATCCTCCCACACCAGCAGCGCTCTCCGTGCTGTCAACAGCACTAAGCGGTAGCACTGCTACAAGGGGGAGTTCTCCAGCCAAAACTACAAAGGAATGCAGACAATGGGTCTAGAAATAACATGCAGGGAAGTTGTTCCAAAGCAGTGAAATGATGTATGCTCGAGCCTGTTCTTGGCAGTTTTCAAAAGATTCTGATCACCGTTTTTGCTGCTTACATGAGGAGAGGGTCGAGGCAGAGGAGTCATCTCTGCTACATAGAAGATAATTATTTTTAAGTATATTTTGGATTTGAGGAATCATATATACGAATAAAAATTATTTTACTGTCTGATATTATAAAATATTGATATTTTAATGCATTAAAACGCATTAAAAAAACCCCAAAACAACCAAAAAGTGGATTTCTGGGTAAAATGACACATCCAACAAGATTTTTCTCATAATCATAACTTTCAAATGATATATTCTGATCACTGTATGATTCCATCAGTTCTCTGTCTACAGTTCCCTGCTCATTAACATAAATTTCTTCTCTAATACGTACACAATGCAATCTATAATAGTAACTTTAAAATAGCACATTAGAAGTTGAATATTGATGGATTATGTTGTTTGTAGCATTATTAATATCATGAATAATATGAAATACTGGTACACTTATGTCAATATGGTTTTACTTGTATATGTTTATTATTGCTTGTTTTATTTACATACACCACAGATCCATGGTATGGTACAAAATAGAGGGCAAATCAATGAGGCTCCAACACTAGGTTTTGTTCAAACATGTATGACAGCACATAGCCCTTCTTTAGGAAGAAAGCTAGGCCATGCTCATTAAAATTAAAAACATATGTTGCCAGGGAGAGATTTGGGAAGAACAGCAGTCTAACACTAATGACAGAAAACAGGACAGAGAACATGCTATGTATGAGCCACATGTGTACTCTTTTCAAGATCCTCTTTCTTACAGACAGACAGACTCCTGTTTATAGCTCTGGAGTGCAAGAAGCGCAACAATATCACTTCCTAGCATTAGTCATAGAGCAGATTGGTGCAGGTTGCTTTTCCATGTGGGAAACCAAAAGCTGTTCCTGGAAGCCACCTGGCTGTGTGTGCCCTTGCTGCTCCCAGAGCCTACACAGAGGCAAGATTAAGTCCAGCCATTGGTCGCTACTTGGATCACCTCTAGCAGCTTTTTGGAAATAGAGGAGCTTTGTTTATATATTTCTCTTACTGTACTTGATCTGACCTTTTTACGTTGAAGGAAAGATTTTTGAAGGCAACAGTAACTAAGGAAACTAATACTGATGATGCCTATTTATTAATTCTTCTGACAAAATCCGGTGCAACATGCATGCTACTATTGACATAGCTTTTTAAAGTTGGACAAACATGGTGAGTCAAGCCTGTTTGTTCACTACAACTACAATTGGGACTGTTTTTAAGGAGTGCCTGTTTAAATATATCTACCACACCCTCCATATCACAAGCAAGACCTTGCTCAACTGTGCTAGTTAATCCTTCTAATATTTTAATGATTATGCTACATGTTCTAAAGTACTTGAGGTTTTCCAGATTGCTTGGAATAAGACATAGGAGTCATAGTACCTACAGTATACACTAGACTATCTTCAAATATGTATCCATTAACATCTGTTCAATCAATTCTTTGTGGCAAGATGTTTAATTTTCAGTGACTTCAACTCTGAAATTCCTATTTAGATAAAAACTACTACTGCAGGTTCTAAGGTCCCTGTCTAAACTGGTATGTGAAAAATGGACAGATACTCAGTCTTACCATAGAATTAGTATGAAGAATGCACAGGTTAATTTTTAAGATGAGTAATACTAGATAAGAGTTCTTCAATCTTGTTTTTCTCTGTTGTTCTCTGTTGGTTCTAACATACATACTATCTGCATTCTCCACTACTCTATAACCTCAAACAGTGCAGTAAGTGAAAGTAGATACTGATTTAGAGTGTATCCGGAGGCATTCAGATTTATCAGGGAAGTTGTCCCTTATCAGTGCACCCAGTGTGTCGTGCATACCCTAATCACACATACATATTTGAGTATCTGTACTATTGTTTCTCTCCTTGTGCGCATGTTAGCAGTGGCACCCTTCCTCACTTCTGCAAATCCATATTTTTATCATAAGTCCCATAGTAGCTGGTGTTTATTTTAAATCCAGTGTCCTGGAATTGCTGGATAACATGTGACTCTCTCTCTTTCCATAAATGAAAGCCTACCTCACTCTTGCATTTGAATGAAAAAAAAAAAACAACGGACAAAAAAAATTTCCAAAGCATACCTCAAGGTTTTAAACATCGAGTGTAAAAACAGAGAATTAAATATATATTCATCTGTTCATAGGGAAATGCATAATCATCTAGGCATGAGAGATTGATGCATTAGATTTGTTATCAAGGTACTAAAATACATACTTAATATTAAACACATGAGTGCACACCCCTGAATGTTTTACTTTTAGAGCTATGTTTTATTTTGCTAAATTAATGTGAGTATAGCATTCCTTTCAGGAACAGAGACTTACTTTCAAATCAATGGAAAAAATAATTACTACAGTAGTCTACTGTAATACTCACTTGAAAGGGAATATGCTGTTTCAAGGGGTTAATATTTGTTTTTCAAGACAAAGTAACTGCCACATTGAACAGCTGTTTCAGACAACAGGGAAGCCACTTAGGCAATTTTTATTTGCCATGTTGTTTACACATATGAACAATACTGAGAACACAATATGTGAGCCAAGGAAAGTAAACACACACCCAATTTGTAAACTTTTAATATGCTTATTTTATCATAAATATAGACTTGTGATTATTTCCCAGGAGTTTGGTACAATAACATGAACAGGAGATCATCGTTTTAGTTGAGACTTAGGAAAGGATCCTGAGACCAATAAAATGAAAGGGAGTCTTTCTGTGTATTTACATGTCTTTACATCCAAAGAAAGAACATGGAAATGAGAATAAAAAGCAACAGCACTGAATATGATATATGATATATGATATGAATATGATATAGCACTGTAGCACTAAACAGGCCAGAGGGGTTCCTATCTTGAGATTCTGACATTGTCTCTGAGCAATTCAACAGCATAATGAGGCTTTATGCTTATAAAATGAGATAGTTACAGGAAACACACAATTTGCAAAGGAGGATTTAAGTGGGGACACCTCAAGCAGTTGCATGCAGGTGAGGAACAAGACAATGCTATGGGAAAACCTCTTGCACTCTTTCTAGGAAACCAGTATACTTGAGTACCACCCTGAATTTCCTTTATGCGAACATGCACAGCATAGGGAATAAATGTTAGGACTAACAGATCTGTATGAAATCTCGTAGTGATTATGGAGATATTGTGGGGCATGATTGTAATGCTGCCATGAATGGCTACACGATCTTGAGGAAGGGCAGGCCAGGAAGGCAAAGAAGGAGAGTTGCCCTTTACGTAAGAGAATAGTGGGAATGCATGGAGTTCTGCCTAAGGGTGGATCATGAGCTTGCTAGGGGCTCACTAAGGCACAGAAGAAGGTGCATTGCTCTGGGTGTTTCCTACTGACCACCTGATCAGGAAGAAGAAGTAGTTGAGGCCTTCTACAGACAACTGGAAGCAGCCTCATTTTCATGGGTTTTGGTCCTCAGGCCAGCTTGATATCTGTGGGAGGGACAGCACAGTAGGACACAAGCCATGAAGAAGTTCCTGGAGAGCATCTATGACAAATTTCTGATACAGGTGACAGAGAAGCCAATGAGGAGAGGTGCTTTCTGCTGGACCCTGTGCTTACAAGAATGGAAAAGCTGGTTGCAGATTTGAAGGTTGGAGACTACTTGGGATGAAGTGCCCAAGGAATGGTGAAATTCAGGACCCTGCAAGGAGGGAGCAGGGTAAAAACTAGGTTACAATCTTGGACTTTAGAAGAGCAGACTTTGGCCTCTTCAGGGACCTGCTCAGAATGATAGGGCTCTAGGGATTATATCCAAGTTTAAGAACGGTCCATCATAATGAGCAGGAAACTAAAAAAAAGCTGGAGACATTCATGGATGAACAAGATGCTTCTAACAAAACTCAAAGATAAAAAGGAAGACCAAGAGGAGCATGAGGAGCAGTCAGAACCTCATGAAAATCAAAAAAGAGAAGTGCAGAGCCCCGCACCTGAAGAGGAAGAGCCCCATACACTAGTACAGGTTGGGGGCTCCACTACTGGAAAGCAGTTCTGCAGAGAAAGGCCTCATGGATAACAAAATTAATCTGGACAGGGTTTTGGACAGCCTGCTCAAGGTGATTCTGTTTGAGCAGGGGTGTGGGACTTTATGATTTTTAAAGGTCCTTTCCAACCTCAATGGTTATGTGATTCTGTGAAAAGGAATCATTTTTCAGTATTTTTAACTGAAGAGGAATCCTAACTGAATCCTAAACTGAAAAAAAATCCTAAAAAGTAACCAAGGGCTAGATCCACAAAAGCATTGTGATATAAATATTCATTGATTTTAGCCTTATTGGATCCAGACCAAAGATCCAATTCTGTAAAGATTTATCCATGTGTGTAATGAACTATAATCATGTCTATCTGACTACTAACATAAGTAAAATAACAAAAAGTAGGCTTGCAAAATCAGCTCCAAGTCATATTGAAATATAGTGGAGCTCTACACACACAAAATACACATTACAAACATAATATACACCTAAGTATTTAAAATATTGCAACAAGTCCTAGAAGATGCTACATGCCTAGGGACACTCCAGTAAACTCTTTGGGGAAAATGTTCCAATATGCCCCTTAGTGTGTATGTGTGTAGTCCAAAAGTAACTGCATAATCCTAATCAAAAGTAATCCTATAATGTCTGATATAAAATACCATTGAAGTCCATTTCTTTTTTTACAAAATATTATGCAAATTGCCTCTGTAAATGAGTTCTGATTTGTTAGGTCTTCTTACCAGTGACCATAATGTATTTCCAGCCTATACAAATCATTTCAGGGATTTCACTTTGAGAGGGGATCCCAGACTGCTGACAATTGATTCGTTCCTTGATTTCTTTCCAAAAGCACTGACTGTACTCTCTTTTGACCTCTCTTTTCTTTGGTGAGCTATAGACAGCAAGACAAGGTTTCTGAGATGTGAAAATTGAGGGGAGTTTGACTAGCCACTCTTTTGGCATCCCATGTGTGTTAAAAATAATTGTTTTGCCTGTTAGAAATAATTAGTTTTACATAGATGTAATCATACAATGCACAAGGGAGGATATAATAAATGCTTTGATTACTGCCAAAATAGAAACCAGTTTGCTTTCCCATTGCCTTGTTGAATATGTGACAAAACCAAGAAATAAAATACATATTATAAAAAAAAAATATGATTCCAATGAATAAAAGCAAGGAGCACAGGTGAAGTGATAACTCATGCTATGTAGTAACATGGAGAACTGTATGTTAAATACCAAACCAAAGTCTGAACCTGTCAAATAAGAACTAAGTATAAGACTTGAAAAGAAATGAAAATCCTAGTGTCTATTACACTTCATGGGAAAGAATGCATACATATTTAAATTTACTTCTAAAAATAGAAAAAGCCATGCTTTGCAATCATTATATTGTAATATTATCACTCAGAAAATATAAAGTTTGCTTTTCACCCATGTAATATAAAAACAGAGGTGATCTCAGTATATGCTCTTACCTCATGCAATTACTAAGTCTGATAGGATCTCTAAAGTCATCAGCTAATATTTTACATCTATGATTCACAACTTTTAGGCAACCAAAAACATTTTCAGTGTATAACTAATAGGTTCATTGCCTTGTACAGATTTTAAGATGTCATTAATTTTTTTCAAACATATGTCTGTTAGGAAAACTATGCAAACAATAGCTCTGAGATGCGTAATTAACTCAATTTATTCAAAATACGTCTTAATTCTAAATACCGTTATTCCAGAGTGCCAACATTGACTGTTTTATTAGGAAACTCAAATCCTTACCTTATGTGGTTGGTTACCACAGTTAGACAGAGGGTGCCCAACAAATTAAAGGTATTCCAATGGTCACTTTGGTGACTAGCCTCTAATTATCGCTCTATTAATTTTACATAGCATGTGCTGAATCATTGTTGCGGGAGATGCTGAGGCCGGAAAAGTGGGGACAGTAAGCAAAGGGGACAGCTTGTGCATACTGGACAGGGTGAGCCACTTCCTGACTTCTGCCTGCTGTGAAAATATATTTCCAGCACTGAAATATTACACTTCTGAGAGAAGGCTGACTTTTGTTTGCAGCTGCCAGAAAAAAAGTGCCCTTTGTTTGCAGCCTGTCAATAGAATGACCTTTCCCTCTTGCCAATTTATGCTCAAGAAATACACATGTGATTGTTTTCCCTTTGCTGAATGTTTCACGAATCTTCCAAATTTGTTTGATCAATGGTTCAGAAGCTTTCAAACTGACATGAGAAAATACACTTTTTTGCAGACTCATTTTCAGTTGGACCTGAAGCAGCTGAAGCTAGAGATCAGCTAGAATTAATCTGTACTTAATGAAGGAAACTTGCTGAATTTCTATAAATGCTTGCCTTATGACAGATCCCAGAGTTACGTAAGACTGTCATTTATGCGATTGGCTTTGGCAATATTTATATTTGTATTCAAATCTTCTCTTTTGTGAAAATGAATAAATCAAGACCTTGTATCAAACAATTACCTGCATTTTGCAATGTGTATGGCTATCTCAAGGTAAGGACAAACCTCAAAAGCTGACTTCAGGTTTTCAGAGTTGGTTTGACCTACAGTACTTCTCTTTCTGCTGTCTTCAAAGCGGAGGTTTTCTTTGTCTTTAATAAAACAATGGAGATGCATCATAAATTTATGTAAGTATAATGAAAAATTAAGAAGTAAATTTAAATACATTCTTGCCTGTGTGGCTATGTGGCAGGTACAGATGTACTCACGCTCCTTTTGCCTGTACTGGAAGTTCTCTAGGAACTGTGCAGCCATGTTAGCACAGCATTGTACCCAAGCTACGCTAAAAGAAGCATATGTTATCTCGAGCACATGTTCCACGTTAACATTAGCAAACTGTTTCTGCTCTGCACCTCTACAGTCAGCCTTCTGGGTGCACTTCCTCCTGATCTCACTTCCTTTTCTGAAGGTATATGAGAAGCAAAATTGGCAGCTGTTCCTCATAATGATGCTCCATAATGATGGTACGTGGCATGTCAGCAGAACCAAGTTAGCTCTGGAACTGGGTAATGTCCAAAACTGTCTTGCGGAAGCTCATACATGGTATGCTATTGCATACAGGCAACCAGTTATACCCTAATATATTCATTTTTCCTTGATCATTTTTTATTTCTTGTGTGCCTTTAAAAACTGAGTCTTAAAAACAATGATCTGCACTACCACAAATGTTCTTTGAGGTGGCAAGAGTTATGGGGTCTTATTTTTAGGATATTTTGTAAATAGAGCTTGTCTGAGTGGGGCAACACCTCTCCACTAAGCTGCCTGATTCCTGATGAATTTTAGCAAGCACCATGCTGGGTAAGTTCCCGTGCAGTGCACAGGAGACGTTACTGCCTAGTTTACCAAGCAGGGAGCTGTTGTCTGTGTTACATATTAATTGACCTGTACTACCCTATTGATCTCAATTTTTAAGTCTACAAACATTACATAAAACTCATGAAAGCTAGGGCACATGCAGAACTCATAAATCTCTTTGAATTAAAGGTGATAAGTTGGAGCTGTGAAGTCCATCAGTCTAAGCCTTGAAGCGTGAAGCTCGAGCAAAATTTTTTACCATGCACTAACACTCATTATAAGCAAATGCAGGAAGAGCTACAGAAGAGTAATTTGTAATGCTGCAGCAAAATCGAATGGTTTGCCTGAGCCCTTAGTAATCTATGATCAGCAGTTGAATCCCTCTCACCTTACATGTGACATTTTGCAGAGGGGCACAGTGCTACTTGTGCCTCTCAGCCTTGTTTTGATGAGTGCGATACTGCCCTTCCACCCACTGGCAGCCTGCAACCAGGTCTTTTCTAAAAGGGTTTTAAAATATTATCAGCTTAGCTACCCAGTTATATAGAGATCATGCCAAGGTTATTCACAGCCAAATGTGTATTTAGGATATGCTAAGTTAACCTATGCTTTGAGGCAGTAAAGGCAGTACAGCCTTTGCTTTGAGGCAGTACAGATTTGATGCAGTACCATCCTAAATTGCCTTTTGGCTGCTCTTAACTGCATTAATGCTCTTTCTCTGCTACTCCTGCCCAGTGTATTCTGAAATGAATGGCAACCCTAGCTGCAAAACTGTCTTTTCTGAGATTGCTGCTGTACTGCAAGCACTCTGCCATGATGCTTCACTAGTTTATCCCAGTGCAAAATTGGACAAGTAGTGCTCTCCCTAAAACAGTCTGCAGTAAGCACTCCCATAGGCAGGGAAAGACATTTCCTAGAAAGCACAGGGCTTGAGCTTTTTTTGTAGCATCCCAGATGAGACCACAGTCTGAACTGTGAATGTTTCTCCTTCATTCCATTTCAGAGTAAAGTACCAATGATTTGAAACAAGCCTTTGAGGGCAAGGCCCTCTACAAAAATGGCCTGTTGCATTAGGAGGCAATTTAAGGAGTTGCTCAACTATTAGTTACTGGCTCCTGGATGAAGGCTCTTAAAAGACAGCATGAGTATTTCTAGTCCTTGAAGCTGGCTTTGCCTTGAGTCTGGGTTAATGAGGCAGTTAGGTGGAGAATAACAATAAGCAGAGAGGCAATAAACAAGATAATCCTAAATATCTCTCAGTTGCACTTCTCCAGATTACAGTTTTACCTATCTCATCGAGGATCTCCGTGGCAAGGCGTGTTCTTGGGGCAAACGTTTTTTTCTGCTTGTTTATGATGTTTACCCATATTCCTACTCAAAGATATGTGGCACTGGAGTGTTATCCTGACAGTTCTCTGAGTATCAGGCCTAGAATGAAGCTTTGTGCCAAACCACCAGGATGTGGAACATGTTACAGGCATCAGATGTGCCCTGAGTAACACTCCAAAACTCCCTCCCAACTCGCTTAAAATCCTTTAGGATCTTCAGGGCTACTTTGGGCTAAGACTCTGAGTAGTTTGTGAACTGTGAGGTGGAAGCAACATTTAGGCTGATAGCAGATGCCAGCAGATGGAGAAAAAGGATATGCAAAAAGGAGCATGGTCCACAGCATAGCCATATCTGCACAGTGCCATCCAAAGCTCATTAGCCCTGCTGATGAGCCCTGCTTATTAGTTCACGCACATTGGCTTCCTATCACAGCCAGACTGCTTCCTGAGGCTACACGAGCATGCTGGCACATGTGCTATACCATATTGTCATACTAGCTCAGTTGACAGAAGTTCGGACAACTATATACTCCTTCTCTCATGTGCTCTACTCTCAGTCACCTGATGAAGGTAAGTAGTGACTGAGCTGTGCCTTTGAAAGTGCCACAAGTGCTTGCATTTGTGAGGCGTCATCTCTTTAAAAATCTAGTTCTAGATGTCTGTATGTTTCTAGAGTTGATGGGTTGCTGATAATAACCTGATAACTGCAGGAATATTCGTTTCTTCAGCACAAGATGGACAGATTCCCATAGGCACACTGGTATAGCTTCCTTTACAAGCTGTGAGTCACTCTGTCCCAGCTCACATTAATGCTCTCAGTATAGAGGTGTGAGTGTGTACATCTAGATAGTGTGACCTTCCACTGACACGTCTCTTACTGAAAGAGCCGTGGTACCATTAGTCTTGGGAGCATGGACATTTTTAGCACAACTTCCAAAACTTCGCTTTCTTTTTTTGTACGTTTTTCTTTTTAGCTTTGTTTGTGTGTAGACTTAATTATGCTCAAGCTCCTTCATTTTTTTAGACACCATTGTCTATAGAAATATCCCAGCAGCTTTGACTTTAGCAGCCAACTGCTTCACAACTTTCCAGTTAGGACCTATGTGAAATACCTGCCTCTTTAGCTATAGTTCTGTTGTAAGAAGCAGAATAGGAGTGTGTTGTTTGTCAAAGACTAACAACCAAATAAATAAAATACACAGAGTCAAAAAGCCACATACTGGGCCACTAGATACTTGCCCATGTTTCTCACAGGCCGTCCTTTCAGTTTCCCTCTACCCCCTTCAGGACTCCCCAGCTGCAGCCATAAATAGCCACATTCCCACCATCTGTTTCCCCTATTCTCCTCACATCAGCTCCATGCAGCTCAGAGATGTCATTTTGCTATCCTCAAATTGAGTGTTAAAATTCCAGTTTTATTACTTGCTGCTACCAAAAGTTAAGAGTTTTGAACCATGAATAGAGTCAGTTACACATTACAATTGCATGTGAATCATAACCATAAGTAGTTTAACACTTTTGCTTTATTTTGTTTGTTTTTGTTTTCCTTTTTCATACTTTCATTACTTGGTCTCTTCTATATTTTTGCCTTACATATTAAAAAAAAAGATAGTCTCAGAATTTTTAGAAAACTTTTCAAAAAAAAGAAAAACACTTTGTACTGCTAATTTCACATCTGCAAAAAGAGATACCAACAAAATCTACCACCCACCTTTGGTCAATAAGCACTTTTACTGAAAACAAGCATGAACTGTAGAAGCTGAACAAATGAAGATGCGCTTTTGACAGGTTCATTTGGCAGTGTAGGAGGATATTCTATATTTCTAAAAATACATTCCATTTTCACAGACATTTTGAGATGTCTCTGTAAGTTCTCTTAGAGAAGATGGCCCAGAGCCCATATGGTACAAGTCAATCTGACAGATGTTATATAATAATCTTCCTTGATTAAACTAGTACAAGACATTCTCTTCTCACCAACCAAACAAGAAACAAGAAAAAAAAATCTTGAAATAAAACACTGCCAACTGGGCAAAAATGATGGAGCTGGAAACCTTGTTACAAAAAATGCTATAGTATTCCTTTGGGAAAACTTTGGACATCTATGTCAAGGGACAGATGAGGTAAAATGACAAACAAGATTTACTAGTGCCAGAGTTTATATCTATGCTATTCATTTGAGGGCAAAAATAGGGATATAGAACAATATACATTGAAATGATTCTTTAAAGGGAAAGCAATGGGGAGAGGGACCATATTATTTATTATAAATACCAACACTGACAATAATATAATTACTTTGCACGGAAATATTGAGAAGCCTCAAGGGAATTCCTGCGTTCAGTCATAGTGAGTTTAATATCTCCAATGCTTTCTCATCAAACAGAAATTCTGAATTTCTCATTCCTTTGCCAGATCTGACAGCAAAGTCAGATCAGTCCAGAAGTGAAAATTGTTGAGAGGAAGGCACTGCACAAGGGAGGAGGCAGAGTAGGGAGCATGTAGAAGTTGTTTCTACTCCATTCATTGTCAGCATATTATTAGCTTTTACCAATAAGTTCTTGGCATCTTTTTGTACTCAAATATTCACTGGCAAAGAATTCCCAAAAACCAACCCAAGAGATCTTGTGTGTTTTTTGTAGGTTAAAACGAAACATGCTCACTCCTCACAGTTTGTATTACGGAAAGATCACTAGTTGCTTAACTACTTTGAATTCAAATTCTTCAGCATGTTACAGGATTAAGGGAGATTTTTCAAAGTTCACACAGAAATTTCCACTAATGTAAATAGCTAAGTGTTTCTTGAGCAGAACATAGCTCAAAGACAAATTAAAGATCCAGTCTCTGCACTGAGTTTTGATTTAGAGGGTAGGAAAGGAATTGCCTTTAAGATGTTGATTTTGAGAATGACTGAAGCCTTAGGCAGCTTTGGACAGTCCCGCCTGCCCAGTAGCCAAGGGCTCTCCAGGAGATTTTCAACGGTTCTCAGCCAGCTGCAGGCCTAAATGAATATATGTATATCAAATATCAAACTTGTTTTCTCTTTAATTAGTTAAATTCCTACTGCTCTAGTATTTGGTCAATTATAGAGTTATTCCTGCCCCATATCAAGGTTGCATGCAGAAATTTCTCACTTGAGTGATCCTACCACTAGGATGTGCTGCCCTTGAAGGTCTGGCTCTCATACCCTCTAGAGCATGATGTCCTTATTTTTCAGATTAGCATTTGATTCACTCTATTCCTTCTTGTTTTGATTTTTAATCTCCCTAATAAAAATATCTGCAAACTCAATACCCCTATATTACCCCTAAATTCTTTAAAATAAAAAAAAAACTATAAATAGGAATAGGGTTTTCAGAAATAATTCAAGGACAATATTTTTTGCAAAGTTTTGTGGTAAAAGAGTATTGTAATCATGTGGAAAATGGTAAATGAACTGACCAGCCACTGTGCACTTTTAAAGCTCAACACAGCTGAAAAAAATAGATGCACAGTATGAAAATTTTGAATGTGAATGGCTGTATGAAACCCAAAACAGAGTAAAGAATATTTAAATATATATATACATAATTACATAAAGGACTTTAACACACTCCTAGTGCACATTATCTGTAATTCCATTCAATCATGAAATACTGGAAATATTCTACAGAAGAAGCAGTTTCTTTGTACGCAGGAAAAGCTTGTACAGATGTCCAGGCATATTTGCCACATGAATTTCAATAGTCTTTCAGGATTCTCATCCAAATATTAATAAGATTTTAAATGTCAGGTACTAAGTTTGCCAAACACGTATAAAGTTTAAGATGGTTTCTCACACATAGAAACTATACAGGGATTTTTTTTTCTTATTTTTATTACTTATGATTACTTACATTGCTTTTATAGTATTAATGCTCACATGAAAGCTCCCATAGGAAAGTTCCTGAAGCGTGGACTAGATGAGTAGACAGTGAGATGGATTGAGAACTGGCTGGATGGCAGAGCGCAGAGGGTGGTGATAAATGAGGCCAAATCTAGATGGAGGCCTGCGCTGTCCCACAAGGGTCAGTACTGGGCCTGGTGCTCTTCAACTTGTTCACCAGGCACTCTGTACCCTCGTCCATCACTTGGACCCTTGCACCCTCAGCAAGTTTGCAGATGACACCAAACTGGGAGGAGTGGCCGACACTCCCAAGGGCTGCGCTGCCATTCAGGGAGAGCTAGACAGGAGAGTTGGGCAGAGAGGAATCTCACAAGGTTCAACAAGGACAAGTGCAGGGTACTGCACCTGGGGAGGAATAACCTCAGGCATCAGGACAGATTGGGGGTTGACCTGCTGGAAAGCAGCTCCGCAGAGAGGGATCTGGGAGTCCTGGTTGACAATAGGTTAACCATGAGTCAGCAATGTGCCCCTGTGACCAAGAAGGCCAATGGGATCCTGGCTGCATCAGGAGGAGCGCTGCCAGCAGGTCGAGGGAGGGGATCCTGCTCAGCTCTGGTGAGGCTGCACCTGGACTATTGGGTGCAGTTCTGGGCTCCCCAGTACAAGAGGGACGTGGAGCTTCTAGAGAGGGTCCAGCGGAGAATCATGAAGATGATTAAGGGACTGGAGCATCTATCGTATGAGGAAAGACTAAGCGAGCTGGGCCTGTTTAGCCTAGAGAAGACTGAGAGGAGATTTGATCAACATGCTCAAGTACCTGAGGGGAGAATGTTGGTGGTGGCCAGTGACAGGAAAAGGGGTAACGGGTACAAGTTGAAACCCAGGAAGTTCCACCTCCATATGAGGAAGAACTTCTTTATGTGAGGGTGACAGAGCCCTGAACAGGCTGCCCAGAGAGGCTGTGGAGTCTCCTTCTCTGGAGATCTTCCAAACCCGCCTGGATGCCACCCTGTGCCACGTGCTCTGGGTGTCCCGGCTGGAGCAGAGGGGTTGGACTAGATGTTCTCTGGAGGTCCCTTCCAACCTCAACCGCTCTGTCATTTTGGGATCCCATTCCTGCTAACATTGTTCACAAGTTTGTAAGTGCTTGTTCTGAGACATGGGGAAATTTCAGAATACAGAAAAGAATTCCAGAAATAGAGAGGCTTCTGCATAATCTCCATTAAAAATAAAGAAAATGAGATGCTTATAACTATGCCAAGCAGAAGGTAAATCAGTGGTAAAAGCTATCACAAAGAAAATAAATGTCGCTGTAGCTGGGAGAACCGTAGTTTCCTAATAGAATTAAATCAGTGATCCACCTAATCCTATTTCTGTCAGTGGCCAATAGCTGATATTTCTAGGAAGTTAAACAAAAATCCAAAAAGAAGAAATGAATGCAAGAGATCTTAATATAGAGAAAAATCATTCATTACTATAACTAAATGGTTATTAATCTGGCCATAAATGTCTATAAACAATATATTTAAAAGTGATCAGATAGCTATCATGGATATTCTCATTAATCATATAAATGCCTTCTTTTAAATTTTTTTCAGAATTCTTGGCTTACTAATATTTTTCCTTTGAGTTCCAACACCTCCTTTTGTGGAATATAAGAAAAAATCTATGTTGCCAATTTTCAATTTTTTAACAACCAAACTTCTGTGATTTGGTTCTTAAATTACAAGGTATAGAAAAGAGTCATACTGTCAACTTTCACTTTTTGAATATTATTTGCATATAAATCATGCTTCTTTACTTCACTCTTTCCTGAATGCTGTAGACATACTCATTCCAATGTCTTATCACAATCTTCCTAAATAGGTAAGATCCTCCTTACCTAGTTTCATTTTACAGTCTTTACAGTGGCAAATTACCGCCTCAATTCACGAGATTATTGGAATCTTTTTGCATTCTAGAATCAATTCTATCGACTGTTTATGCACAGTAACTAATTATTTGTTTGCTGTTGCCAAATAAGCATAGGTCACTACGTTTTCTACAGAGATGTTGCTGGTAATTTAAAACTTGAAAATGCATATTGATATTTTAAAATTTCCTATTCCATATATTCATTAGTTTACGAACATGCATTAACCTGTCTTGTAACACTGTCAAAGTATCTTTCTTTTGTTTAATTTAAAATTCATTTCTGCTACTTCCTTAGGTTTCATCCATGACTTTTTTTTTTTTTTTACATAATAGCCATTTAGATGGACTTCACTAAAAGCTAAATAAGAAATACCATGTTGTCTTTTAACCTTAGTTCCTTTGATAGGCTGCATTTCACTAAAGTATTCATAGTAGCAAAGGTGTTTATATTAGGCTTTTATTGATTATATCTGGTGTCTTTTCTGTTAAAGGTAGAGTAAGTGCATCTCCACCTTGAGGCTGTTCTCAGCATACCTGATAATGTCAAGAAACCAGATCTTTGTTGTCTTTGAAAAACCTCAGATACTTAAAATAATTCTTGCATGCGCAGAGATTTCAGAAAAGAAATACTGCTCTTTTTTCTTTTAGAACATTCTCCCATGATGTTTAGAGCTTTGTATATGTGGTATATCAACTCAGATCTATTATTTTCATTTCTGTTATGCATTTTTTCTTGCTTTGTTACTTACTGTGTGGTATGAAGGAAAAGAAGTTCATACCCTACAATGAGAAAAGTGGAAAAGAGATATGGTAAGAGACATAGAACACTATGTAAAAAAAAAAACACTAAGTAATAATGGATGAAAAATCAGCAGGGATAAAGAGCAAGAAAGATTTGACCATGAACAGTGGGCAGAGATGATCACTCGTGTCTTGCTGCTGTCTTGTATCAGTGAGAAAATAGTTTTAAAGAAGTGAAAGAGATGTTACATTGGTTATCATGGGATGGGGAGCTGCGAAAGGGACACACATTTGTAGTAGATATTTCTGATACTGAGAAAGAAGAGAATGTAAACTTGGAGCTGGCCTTGATGTGGTGAGAGAGCAAATGCTGCTGGTGTTGGTTGCATAAGATGTATGAGTAATGTGATGTTCTGGGAGCTAGATGAAGGAGTTTGATTCTTTACACGCTAACTGAAAGCAGGCAGTGGTATGCTCAAGATACAGCTAAGAGGTGGTCCAGGGTTTTGGTAAAGGATGTCAGACTTACAGATCAGCATCTAGAGACAATAGCTTCAACTATGTGATAAGATGGCTCACAAAAACATTTGAAGTGCAAAGTTCCTTCAGGATGCACCAGTTACCCTTGTTGGGTAATTTGGAAATTTGGAGAATTTTAGAGAATTTGGAAAGTTCTCAAATTTTAATCAAATTTACACAAATTCTGTCAAAAATCAATTATGGTTAATGTTTTCATGTTTTTTAATGCTTTTTTCCCCCTGGATTTGCAAATCTTCTCATTAAAGCAATAAAAGCTTGATGAACAGTTGGGGGGCATGTGTTAAGTAAAACAATTCTAAAGATATTAAAAGAAGAATGCATAAAATATGTGTGGGTGTGGGACAGTGTTACATTATCTTTTGCATTGTTCTCACTCATGTAATACCTTTAAATTGGAGATCAGCTGAAGCACTCATGCTCACAATTTCTTGTTCAATCTGGCAGTACCTGAAGGCAGAGACTTCTGCCAAAAGATTTTCAATCTCTATTAATCCACTGGAACTAGAAGTCTCTGACCTCCAGATCACACTTTTTTTCCCGCAGTTGCACAGTTTGTATTATATAAAAGAAAAGTCCAGGCTGTTCTAATTGGGGAGGATGTCATATCTTAAACTGCGTGAATTCATATGTTTATTTCCTATACACCACACATTACATGACTTGACTCCAGAAGTTAAATATTAGGCAATTGTGATCATTCTCAAATCATCTGAAAAGAAAAGTAGAATCTATTTTGCTTTCCCTCATTTATGCTCTTTGCTTAATTTTGGTACTTTCCAGCATGATAATAAATTAGCACATTTTGCTTCTGTTAACTTTTAGTGTTTTTAGTGTCCTGGACCTTTTTAGTGTTATCTTCTGCTGTGCATGAGCTTCACTGTTAGAACTATCCTGCAGTTTTTGGTTAGCAAATGATCTGCAGGGAAAGTATGTTTGAAAAACATTTCCATTTTTTATATGTTTATGTATTCTATAGTTACGTTTTTAAAGGAAACATTTCTGTCTGCTTTCACCTTGATGAAAGCTTTCTCTTTATTGTTTCTTTACTGATATCTCCCCACTTCAAAGAAAACTACCATTAGACTGCTCACCTAATTCTCTTTAGAGACTGAAAAGAAACAAGCCGCTGCTATGACAGAGGAGAGTTATGCTCTCAGCTGCTGGATGCAGAACTGATATGCATTCAAGTACTACTGTGGTGACAGCATAAGAACCTATCCAGATCGGAATAAGGAAACAAGGTAAACTTATTATTTCACCTGAACATTTTCTTAGTGCACAGATAACCTGCTTTCAGTAGGTGTGAGAAAGAACATGCTATTCTTTGGCACTGTGTGAACAGTCTTATCTGGCATTGTGTGAATAGTCTCAGGTACAGAATTTTTTAGGGCCATGTTTGCTTTGCATTTGGGAAGAGATTCATTTTTATCACAGTATAACCTTTACATGTTTTTTACTGAAAGTCCACACATGAAATCTCTAAGGTCACAGGTGTTATGAATGTGGATTTAGATATATATATTATTGAATTTATGCATAAATATGATATTTCCAATGGCCTGAATCGCTGGATCTGAAAAGCTGTTTTCAGTGCAGGATCAGAAAGGGAGAAAAAGATACGCTAAGATAGCACAGTCTCAAGACTCTTCTTGAGTACGTGGTGGCCTATAATGGTTCTAGGAAATTCCTGAAATACAGTGTCTCCAAAGCTGACTGGAAGAGCCAGGAGGAAGTCAGGAAAGGTGGATATAGCACCACCTAATATATGAGAAATTCTTAATTATCTGGCTGGAAATTGGAGAAATTTGTAAATAGTAGAAATCTGAGTAGATCTGAAGTATTTGCTCAGTTTGCTCAAAATTTGCTAAAAGGTAGTACTATACACTATTTCTACTAAGATTGGGGAAGATATTAACAGTAGTGAAACAAGAAGAGCAAAAAAGATTTGGGGGATCTTTCATAATCATGGCTTAAAATGCAGCATTGCTTTCATCTTCAGATATACATACTGGGATTCAGATCATACACTTCTGCAAACCTGTGTTAGAAACACAATGCCCAGTAAATAGCAAATAAGAGAAGACTGTGTTTGCATTTATTTGTGATGACTCATCACAAGTCCTGTTTTTCTTCTTGCCTCTTGTGAACTCACTATGTAGTGCTGGAAATAAATATGAGTACTCTATTTAAGTGACAAGAACCATGCAGTCAGATGAAAACATAGAAGTGAGACAGTCTGATTGACACAGGTCAGAGAAACACAGGTTTTATTTATTCTTACATCAGCCCTAAAAATAATGGACTCTTCTCTTTGGGAATTTCTCCACTGGAGAAAACGGAGAACCAAAGGCTCTTTAAATTTATTTCTGTAATAAGAAATAACAGCCATGGCATGATGTAAATCTTGAATTCACTTTCACATTAAGTGAAAATAAGATACAAATAAGTATCACTCACATTACATAACTGCTACCTTATTTTCTCATATTTTCTCCATCCCACTCCAAACCAGGGCCTTGTCTCTCTAAGTGGCAGGGCGGGCCGCAGTGACCAGCCCCGATGCAACCTGGCCCAAAATTGCCAGGATCCACCGTCCCACGTGGTGCTCTAACCAAAAAGGCACTCACATATTCATCTGTATTTACAAAGAAACCTCCATGAGGCAGAGTTCCTGCAGATTAGTATGTATTATTTAGACTACATGAGAGATAGAGTGCTTTCCAAAATGCTAGCTGCCGTTTTTGACTTAAAACTCTTCACAATCCAGGTACTATTTCTCTTCAGTAAAAAGCCACACACTTTTTTGCTCTGAGGGAAACAAGAAAAAGAATCCTACCAAAAAAAAAAAAAAAAAAAAAAAAAAGTCCTGAATTTGACAGGGATTCAGAGCTCTACAATTCTAGTTGAAGCCTCCTGGGTAACCTGTGGTCTATATAAAAGTGTGTACCCTGCAATTCTGTTGGCTAAGAGCATGTAAATTCCATCACATAGCTCTATGCCATGCCTCCAAATTGTTTAAGAAGAGCTCTTTTCTCTACAGGTAAAGGAAAAAAAGCTGCATCATCCAATGCAAACTGAACAGCTTCTAGTATATTTGTCTGTCTGGAATATTAACTCAAAATGGACAGATATGTTAGCTAATAAAAGGATCCTAAATTAGGTACAACTATATGAAGAAGTAGAAATCATTAACATTCACACAGTTAATATATCATGGCTTTTTTTGTGTGTGCATCTCAATTTCCAGTTCATAAAATGAAAATGAATCCCTTACCCTGTAAATGTTGCCTAGAGAAAGGGACTTTGTCCCAGTTAACTTTCTCCTACTGTTTTTCAAAAATGGTCTTTTTGGTCTTATCATCTACTTGGATATGTGCTATAAATTATATGTATAATTAATAAATGATGCCTCATTTTAGGTTTCAAAAAGTACATTAAGTAGATTAAAGTAGATTGGATTTAAATCTCAGTCTAAAGAAGTTTACTGACTAGCAACATGGCCCAGGATCTACAAACGAGAACAGGAATCCAGGAGTCAGACTCCTTGGCTTTAGGAAGTTTAGAGCCTGTCCTATTCATTCTAGACTTCTCCTACCCATCTGCCCTGTCACGCATTTGCTTCCTCTTAAATCATTATTTGCCTTGTTCATTTCAAATATGGATCAGAGCTTGTGTTCTTCATAATTATGAAGGCACCAATTGAGATTTTTCTCTGGAAAGTCTCACCTATTCTTGCGTTTAACATATTATTTCACAGCAGAAGGTCTACTGTTTAATACACTTCGAATGCAGCTAAAACCATATGCTCTGAATGCTCTTGTTTTTATAGGAAATCTTCAAATTGTTTTGAAATGTGAAATTGTCCTGCTCAGGACAATTATCTTATCAGGAAATTGAAAGATATATTTAGCATTAGTAATTCTGGGTACATGGTTGCAGGAAGTGTTCCCAGAAAAGTGGTAACATTTGGATCTGATATCACTAAAGGGATAGCCTGGTAGCTTGTCTTAGCCTTGCAGTTTATCTTATTCATTAACTTAAAGTAACAAGAAAAAATACAGTGAAATACCAGCTATTTTAAACCAAAGATTAATGTTCCTATAGTCTAAATGAGTATTTGCTAGATTGTTAAACTACTGTACAATAGGAATTCCCTTCCTACTAATGTATTGTAATTACAGTGACAGTAATAAATATGTGAGCTTTTTTTTTCTTGTAGTGGGTGGTCATTTAAAATGATTCACTAATGAAAGATCCTCTGTCTGAAAAGCTGCATTTTGTATGAAATACTATATATAAACAGGTCATTATATTCTAAAATCTTTTCAAAACTGCAGCACCGTAATTGTGTTTAAGAATGGATAAATTAGTTTTGTCCATCATATTTTGGCTTTAATTCACTTAGTTCAAGAAAATCCTTCCTCACTTGGCAGACATTCATCCTTCATCTTAATATGACTATTTTATAAAGCTTGTGTTGATTTCACTTACAGTATTTTGCTGCCTTTTAATGGAGACAGATTGTATTTCACATTTTATTTCATTCTGTTACACAGTCTCAAAGTGACACCGTAAGAAGAAGCACTTGTATTATACTTGGCTAAATACCAAAGAATGTACAGATGTACATATAAATGGTATGTAGATATGAAACAATATTAATTATTCCGTGATGTAAGTGATGTAGACATTTATATATATTTATACAGGTGGATATAAGCTTCACCTTGTTAAAAATCTATTTGGGCTGTATTAGCATTGTATGTCTACAGCTTTAATTCTGGGATAGCTTTACTGTTAATGTAAATCTAAGAAAATGGAGAAATGCAGTGCATGAAATATAAAATTGTAATTTAATTTTGTAGTAACACACACACATACACAAAAAAAAAGTTGCAGAATCTCCATCTTTGCAGATATTTAAATACTGGATGAGACTTTGATCTGATCTGTGAAGCTGATTCTAACTTAGAATTCTGACTCCGAGTAGAAGGTTGGACCAGACAACCTCCAGAGGTCCCTTTAAACCTTAGTTATTCCATATTTACATGATTCTGCATTAATATGTTTCAAGTGAATATTAAATGTAAGTGCAGAAGCAAAATGACCTAATACAAGTAATAAGGCAAGTTTTGTGTTGATGGCAAATATGTCATACAATCATTTCAGATAAGCATGCCTCCTGACGTAGCTTAAGCTTACGCATGTTCTAAAGTAGGTGCGCAGATGGCATTGAAGGGAACATAGGGTTAATTACATCTTGAAGTGGTGGCCTAAATCCCAGCTAAAAATGGAAATTCCTGTAATTTAGCTTTGGTATCTAAATAAACAGTCACAACACATTAACATATTGCAAATTTAAGTGTTGCAAACACATATCAACTTTATTACACGTTCCTGTTGCACACCATTTTTAATGTTTTATTTCTAATAATATTTGAATAATAATTTTATTATCAATGTGCTGTAACTGCAAGGCAGGAACGAGTGAGTTGGATACCAGCACAGATACACTCTCAAAGTTCCTGAGGGGTTAAACAGGATAGCTTTAATAAATGACTTTCAATCCAAAATGCATGGGAAGTACCAGGAACCTCATGGAGAGGTCCTTGATGGGATGCATGGATCAGACACATGAGTCAGATGCCCGGCAGGACTTGACTATTGTATCTTAAGGGCCCCTTAAGTCTACTAAAACTGTTTCCTTATCTCAGCTCTGCTAACCTTGAGAAACTACTGTACAGGAAGCAGCTAGATGCTGTTGACAAAACAGAATTCCTGACGGGAATTCGATCCGTGTGTAGTTTCACATGCTGGGCCTGCTACCACGTATCTACCAGTCCTGGACTCCTCACCAGCCCTTCTGCAGGTGTTCTCACTACATAAGCAGAGCTCAACCCCTTGCCAAATCACTAGTTTGAGTGCAATATGAATGCCTGCACAGGAAAGTATCCATAAAAATATCATTATTTAAGAATAGATGAAAATGACAAAGGATCAGCTTCAAAGTAGGGGAGATGTGTGTTTTAGGAGCCTAAGCGCAAAACTGCACTTTGCTGCCACTCATTCAGTGGCTGCCTAGCCCTGGCAGTGCTTAGCCATGATAAGAAAACAAGAATTTTAATTTAGAGAACTAATCTTCCACCTAATGAGAAGACACAATCCACAGGAAAATGTCAGGGAAAAACAATCTATCTTCCAAGTGCTGGTTTATTTTTTTTTTCCAAAAGCAATGTAGACGCCAGAAGGAGACACAGATAAAAGTATCCTGTTAGAAGGGAGAAAACTTGGGTTATGAATGCTAGTCCTAAAACTGCTTATGCATTTTACACTGGAAAATCACAAACAAAGAAGAAATCTCTGCCAAAATGGCTGAGATGATTAATCTAAAGGGTTCAGGAAAACTGGGAATGCTATTGTAACTAAAGCACAAAGTCGGGAGAGAATGAATGCTAGGGGTCGGAATATCTCCGCTCTTAACATAAAGCTGTCCCAGGCTCAAGTATAATGGAACATAGAAAGCAGAGCAAACTGACAGCCTGCATGAACCAGAGAGAACTGTGCATTTTTAGTACATTAGAATGAAATTAATTAAGTTCCTACACTGGCCAAAGAAGATTTGGATAAGCAGAAAAATAAATTACTCCTTGAGACAGTGATAAACATACAGGGTTAGTTGGAGCCAAATCAGTCAGATTGTACTGCTAGGATGACCTAACTTTAGGTATTTAAAACACAGCTAAAAATAAAGAAAGTTAATCTGAATCAAAAAGGGGGTGTTAACATCCTCCTTAAATATTTCTCTGTGGTAATTTATTTTTATTGAAGTGGCCTCTATCAAATGAAAAAGACACAAGGATGCTCAGAAATGGACTGTGTAATTATCAGTGTTACACAATAAAGACAGTGAAGTGCCTTATAGGAAGATGAGAGTTATATGTAAATAGGTCAACAAATAATAAGCAATAAACGTATTTTCATTAGGAACAGTAGATTTCTCTGTGTATTTTAATCACTTCTTTTGCCTTTGGTCCACGATCACAGTGGCAGAACAAACATGCAAAAAGGGAGCAACTAAAGAGGATGGTGCACAACCTCTTTCCCAAGGCCCCTTATTTCCATCATATAGGGCTGCTGTCATACATGTATACACAAACACCTTATATACTCTAGCTTGCTGGTGTATCATCACTATTCACCTTCTGTTGCAAACCACTGATGCCAGCAAGTGAAGATCCTCAGCAGACAAACAATAAAATGTTTCCTAACACAGCCATGCCTCTTTTATTTGTCATGCTCAACGTGTAATAGTCCCATAAGCATGTGCAGGCTATTACCTGTAGCTGTTGCCCACACTGCCAATTCATACGGCAATAACCAATGTACAATGTAAACGTTTAGTCCTTGTCTATGCTACTCTACTACACTAGCTGGACTGGGTTCAGTATGCAGGGAACTTTGGTGCTTCTCTTGAGCAACAGACTGTGCCCTCTCTCTGCCATGCATGTCCATGCAGCCTAGTGACAAAAGCTGTTAGTCCCACTGCTCTCCAGGTCTGTAATGAAAGGTCTTTAACCATCCCGGAGCCAGCTAAAGACCAGCCTGGTTTTCAGATGCAGGTGACCATTGCATTGGTTCATGCATGCTCTATCAGGATGCCTCTCAAAGTGGTGAATTTATAAACCAAGATGGGGTTATGGTAGGCGCTATCAGCTTTTTCCCAGGAGCCACCCAGTTAATTAGGTCCTTCATATCCTACTTGTTTAAGGTTTGCTCAAACCAAAGTAAAGAAGAATCTCAGAGCTCACACACAGCTCAAAGTCCTCTGAATTTGTCACCAATACACACTTTTTGGAGGAAAAAAAAAAAAGAGAGAGAGAGAAGAAAATCACAGATGTTTGTTTGGCAACAGCTCTCAGTCTAGAGAGTTTGAGCAGTTTCCCAGAAGCCAGGAAGCATTCCAAAAGTCACTTGGAGCTGCTCTGTCCAATACATTTGAGTAGAACAACCAGAATAGGATTAGTTCAAAAATGTTTTCCAGATTCTTTCTATTTATGGCATAGCAATGTTTGGCTAGGTCCCAGCTGACTCTTAAGTGTGAGTGACTTAAGCACCATTAAGAAGTTCTCAGGAAGGCTGAGCATCTTAAGTCAGTCTTCAAAGCCTGGATTGACCGACTCTAAAGCTCCACTGAGGTTAAGAGGCCAAGCAGAGCTCTTTAGGACACTTTTGATGGTCCTTTTTCATCAATGTTGAGTAATACAGTAATTATTACGGTGTGCAACTCACCTGGAGCATACTGTGTTCTCCAGGTATGACCACCAATAGCACTTTGGGGCTGTTTATATGAAAGCTAATGACAAGCAGCCCTGCACTTGTCACTTTACTACTTGCCTGCTACTCCAGGATTACTTCATTAAATCTGAGCATGCATTATGACTGAGTGGATTACATTTGCTATGGCTTGTGTAGCACCATCACCAGTCTCTCCTCTTCTGGTTAACACTCCGATGGTTATGGAAAGGAGGGAAGGAAAGGAGGAAAAGGAGGGAAGGAAAGGAGGAAAAGGAAAGGAAGAAAAGGAGGAAAAAGAGGAAAAGGAGGGAAGGAGGGAAGGAGGGAAGGAGGGAAGGAGGGAAGGAAGGAAGGAAGGAAGGAAGGAAGGAAGGAAGG